>JAQFZT010000006.1:0-81987 GCA_034696325.1 Camisiidae sp. | reverse complement strand
AAACAGTTCAGTATTTATAATGATTTAGTTTCTATTTAATACAGAAATAGCATTTACCTGTATTTTCACTTCAACTCAATAAACTACAAGTCAAAGTATGACTAATATTAAAAAATTACTAAAAATATTTAGAAAATTCAAATTTTATTTATCATGTATAAAAAAATAATGAAAACAAATGATGAATTATTACAGTGCTTTTAAATTAATTTTTTAAGCTATGATTTTAAATTAATCAATAAGTTATGCGTTCAATTTTATGAATGTATTCGTTAAAAATGGATTTTTTACATAAATTATAGTTAATTATTTACAAAATTTGATGCGAGAAATACCCTGATTGTTATTTTCTTGTTGAATAAAAGAAATTATGAGATTTAAAAATGCATAGTTTAATGCATGCAATCAATCAAAATATAATTAACGGTAAATAAGTTTTCATTTAAACTGTACAAATACTAAATTACAAACGGCTTTTAAGACTAATAATTTTGTGTATATTATAAATGAGATAATCTCTTGATTAGACTAACATTGTTTCTTGACTTCCCATTGAGAAAGCAATTGTTTCTAACTTGAGATGTAAGTGTTGTCTCTGGCTCTGAACATCACAACAAAGAGCATCAAACAGTTGCTCTCTATATCTGGAGACATAGATAAACAGCTCTCTCAATGCATTATATGTGTCCACTTCTCCCGTATATGACTGTTTCAGATTAGAAATACGTATTTGTTTAGTAATTATAAAATGGTACAAATATTTAACTTAAAATTTGTAATCAAAACACTTACGAGTGATATATCGTGCATATTAGCGATTATATCTGACTCATTGATTGGAGGCAGTGATGCGATTTCTTGATAATATTTGGAGACCATCTTTCTATAAACTGGAATATCACGAGCGAAAAGTAATTTATTAGAAGGAGAATCCTTTCCGAGACGATGTTCTGATGTCGAACACGAGTCCATAAAAGTTTGTGCAATAACTGACAAACAAGAATCAACTGTAGAAGACTTCTCGATATCAAACAGAAAATCTGGATTTTTGACTAAATTGACCCAAAATCTTAGTGGAAGACTATTGCAAATGAAATTTATTATTTCAAAACTATTAATAAAAGCTCTTTATTTAAAGATTTTTGAAGTTCAATGTAATACCTATTACTTTTCCAGGCGTGAATCACTTCAGTATCTGTTATACCATATTTAGCTGCCGTATCATCTAATAAGTCAAAAAGCCATTTCACAGCCAGAGGAAGCTTATCGTTAACGGTTAAAATGGTAGACAGAAAATCGTCCACATATTTCTGAATTGTGCCCTAAAATATAGAATATAAACAAATTATAAAAGTTTGAAAATTAAAATTGTATAGAATGATACCTTTGTAGAGAGTAGACGCGTCAAATAGATTTCAGGGATGGCTTTATGCAACTGGTCTTTTGAAGATGGAGTGTGATTATCATCGAAAGGTTTGACTAGATGCCAAAGTCGAGTTCTATCATCACAGACTCGTGTACTATTACTATTAATAGTACTGTAATAGTGGGAATAATTATTATAACTATTACGTGATGGAGAATTCAATGGAGTATTAGAAGGAATTGTTTCATATAAATGATTACTCGAACGACGTTCGCGAACAATTAAACTCATTACAGCGGTATCTTTGATACCATAATGGCTTAGAGTATTGATTCTTTTCCAGCCGTTGACCACTTTAGTGGTTAAATCTTCATCGGCTAGTATGAGATGTCCTCCTCTTCCATGTCTCCATTCGAGATTAACTTCGCTGATAGACGGTCTCTGAGAGAACGGAACATTCTTGTAAATGGTGTCAAGTATTTTACTCTTGACCTGACTTATTGTGTCACAATTAATAACACGACACTGAACTTTATCCGTCTGTCCGTCTTGTATAACATGTATTATTACAGTCGAATACTCGACTTGTTCCCTGAGTAGTCTTTCTTCGGATAATGAATATCTTGAATCGTGAGTCACGCAATCGATGGGACCTTTTTCTATCTGATGCTTAATTGCATTGAATAATAAAAATAATGAACTTCCGGCCACTTCATGGATGTATTTATACATGCAGAGTGACATCCAATTAGTCAACAATTTCTCAACAACTGATTCAGTTCGACGTAATAATAATTGAGGATGTTTTCCAACAACATATTTTTGAATGAGTCGTATTAAAAGTTCTCGAAGTATACTATAATGATTGAATGCAAATTTTAAAGTAAATTTAGTTCAATCATAATGTGATTCTGAGTAAAAATATTTATATGTAATGATAACTCACTCGAATGCATAATCCATTTTCTCCATTAGAATAATCATCAAAAGTGACGCGACATTAACTCTGAAATAACAGGGATTACATTAAAATGAAGATAATTGATACCGGAAATGCTTACTTATCACGAATGGTAAAGGATTTCTGATTTTCGAGTGTTTCAATAAATACTAATAGAAATGAACGGTTATAAATGAGTTGCTCAAAATGGGCCATCGATTCTTCACTGTTAAAGGGATGACCGTTTGAATGCTATTATAATTAAATTAAATAATAAATAAAATTATTTGAGTACAAGAAGTTATTAATAATTGATTGGCACCAATCATAAGACAGTTTTAAATCTTACTTTATAATCAAGTGAAATGGGACTCCCATTATCTGGTAATCCAGGAAAGAACACTTTGATGATGTAGGCCCGGTGGTCTAGTGTTGGAATACCAGTAGTTTGTAAATCGTTGTTTAAGTCAGTCATATCCGTTTGTAATTCAGCAAATGCTTGTTTACACTCAGATCTAACACTATTTTCAAGTGTATCCATTTGTAGCTGAATTCGTTTGTATTCTCGCTCTGCTTGAGAACTCTTGTGCTTAAATATTGCCAAAACAATTAAACTCAATAACATTAGAATAGCACCGGTGGCAACAAAACATCCAATCACAAGAGGTGGTAATTCATAAGCAGCTGAGACTTCGTAACGTAAAAATCCAATATCATAACGAAGATTTCCGACTCGAACCACAACTGATGGCAAATCATTGTCATTCCTGCGCCCAATTTCATCAGTTCCTAACGGTTGTACCTCAGGTGGAAGACATACCAGTTGTGTCATACTTAAAGACGTTAAATTACAAGTTCTCGTTCCGATCGTAACATTTACTTCAAGTTCAGTTGATGCTAATCTCAGATTTTCTCCTTCTATTACAAGTGATTCTCCTTTATATAATTTGATTCCATTGTCTTCAAAAGGAAATAGTTTAGGATCAGAAACATATACTAAATTGGATGAAAGTAGAGGATAAAATTGTTCCAATTCTCGAACTGATTGGACGTCATCCATAACAAAACCGATTCGCAGTTTCATTCCACTATTGCTCACATCGCGGACATAATTCCGAGACGGACTCTGAACCTCTTCGCTAACCTTTGGAGACGGACATAACATCGCAGAAGAATTGATGACACGACAAGACTGGGTTTGGTTAATAGAAAAGTTAATTAAGTAAAAATGTTTTGTTAAGTATTTTTTTATATGACTCACAGTTTCATTGATAAGACTGTGTGCGTCAAAAACAGCGATTCTCGGCTGTTGTATTGAAGTAAAATTACTGCCCAATACAAGCAGAGCTCTGCCGCCACTGTAAAAACTCTCGAGTGGATAAATTTTGTCAATTGTTGGGTCTTTAGTGTATTGAAATGGATTTGAAAGCGTAGAATTAGAGCCATCAATACATAACACTAATTGAGACACAATAAAAGAAGAATGCGGTGCAGGAGTTGTGCGACAGCTCAACTGTTTACTGCTCGCCAATGATCTACAAATTAAAGATGAATAGAGGAAAAGAGACAAAAATAAATGAGTTGATTGTATAAGCAAATAATTAATTGATGAATTGACATACCGTTCTACACGACACGGCAAATCATCCAAAAATATTTCAACGTTTGAGCCAATATTCAAATTAGAACCCGTCAGATATAATCGAGTTCCTCCCGATTGTGGCCCAACTTTGGGATTCACTTCATTCAGTTGAATCATCTATAATGTAAAAAGTAGTATAAACGACACACCCATTTGTGAAAATGATAATAAAGTAGATGATCATTAGTCATCCAACATATCCGACAGCACATCCTTAATGAGTTGGTGAATATCATCGCTAATTATTATGCATGCTTTGGTGTAAGCAATTTAGATGCTTTTGGCTATTCGTGTCACACCGTTTTATAACAGCTGCTTAAAAGAGCGTTAAAAGTCATTTTCGCTATTATATTAAGATTTTTTGAGCTGACACTTATTTCAACATTAACTTTATTGCATCAAAGCTTTTAAGTATACTAAAAATTATATCATTTCATTGCTCTCATGTTTATGCTTTGATTTTAAGCTTTATTTTTAGTATATTTTCAATAAAAATCATAAATAAGAGTCACTTTAAAGAATATTGAGTTAAAAGAATAGAAACTACTTAAAGTGAGTCAAGTTTCTTTAAGGTCGTTATCAAAGACTTATACGAGAACTGTTTTGCTTTTCTATAAAATCCATCGATTTTTTCTTGAGTCTCAAAAAAAGATTAGATAACAAATAGGAAATAAATTACTGAACACAGCAAACATTATTATTACTAACATGGATTATGTGGAAAATAAAGTTATAATACAATATAGCGAAAAAGGGACGATAAGTTTATTAAGCGCAAGAAATGCGTCAGAACAATGATAAACAAAAACGACACAAAAACTTTACAATAAAGTATCAAACAATGCGTGTCTTCTGAACAAATTTGGAGGGCTATTATCACGCTTTTACATGAGAAACAGAACACCTGCGACAATGAAACGAAATATTACTTTATCGTTACATGAGAACAAACTATAGTAAAGCACAGTAAATGTTAATAATAATAATACAAGTAAAGCATCACAAAACAGTTTTTGTGTCTCCCTTCGAATATATATTGCTTATATCGTAAACATTTGATATCATGTCATACTATAAAATCTAGTTTTAAAAGCATTACAAACTATAAATAAAAATTGTAATTAAAATGGCATCAATCATACGCCGGAACACAAACACAATCCATCAAAATTCGGTTGCAAGACATTAATTGAGTTTTTCTTCATAAATTCATGATAAAAGCCGCGAGCTTTTAGTTTAAAGAAAACAGCGTTGGGTTTAAGGGATTTATTTTTGCTCAAACTTTATTTATATAAGAAAACGTGAACTTTTGAGAAAATATTTTTTCAATAAAGGTTTTTTAAAGAAAAGTTTAGGATTTTCCAGAATTAAAAAAGAATTGAGAGTATTAAGTCTTAAAGTGTTTTTGTTTGTTACCTTATATTGAAATTTCTGCTGGGCTCTTGTAACGCCCGCACGATTTCCAATTACAACAACTGCAGATTGAGGTCCAGTTTGACTCTGACCAGTACGACAAACAACTCTGAAATTGTGAGAATGAGTTTATAGATTAAAGTTATTCTGTTGAGCGAAAAATTCTTACCGAACAGAAACACTATAATCGACGGGAACACAAGGTATTCCTCCCAAAGCAACTTTGTCTTTAATCTCCTCTTCACTCGACCCTAAATTAGAGCCTTCTATTGCTACTAATGTTCCGCCTTCTATTGGACCAGATAATGGATGAATCTTCAGAACATAAAGAAAAGTTTTATAAATATTTACAAATTTATACATTTGAACACAATTTTCGAAAGTTTGTATTTGTTTTCATAAATATAAGCAAATAGAGAGTGTCTAAAAAAATCCAATATTTATAAAGAATAAAAGTTTCACTAAAACTTTTGGGTTTCATTCATCATTTTATTTGTCAGAAACACCTGACTATCACAACGCAAAGTTCATTAAACTGGAACAATCCGTTTAACGAGAGAAAAGGTTGAGTTATTGTGGATGAGATGAGAGAAAACAACTCACTGAAGCTTAAGTTACATCTGCTTTTTATGCAATTTTAATTAAAAACGCTAGCATTCAAACTTTGCTTATATTTGCGAGTCTTTCTAAGGCTTAACTAAATTTAAGAAGAAAAAAATAAAGATATCGATAGCTAGTTATTAACTTTCCTGTTTGTATAGTTTATTTAACAGTGGTGTATAAGGGATTCAGATGAGGATACTTTACTAACTTAGTGTGCAATAAGGTTATTACCATTGATTCTAAACTTAGAGTTATTAATTAAAAAGAAATATTTAGATAACTGACAAAAAAGAGACTAATATCAAAAATTTTATCACCAGATAATTTTATGAACCATCTTTGGTTTTATTTAAGGTTCATTTTTATTTTTGAGACATTAATATCAATCTGTGCCGCAAAAAATCGCTTTACATAAGATTTAATATTCAATATTTTCAATACTGAGTTAACTGTGTCAGCAAAATATTTATAATCATGGGCTGAACTAATTTCTCAATTCAATTGGAAAGTTTATAACTGAGTTATGGGACATAACGATTGAGAAAAGTGTAATTGAACTTCACATTTCAATCAGTAGTTTAAATTGTTTTTATTTAAGTTATTTATTTGTTTTCCGTTTTTATCAATTGAAACTATTGAACTAAATCTCAAGTTCAATAGAACTTTTCAAAATCAATTTGTCTCATAACTAATTCATTGGCGTTTTTCAATTCAATTCAATTGAGTTCAGCCTATGATTAAAAGTATTTTTTCTAACTCTTTGATATTTCAGTCAATTTTTTATTGAAATCATTCAATATTAAACCATTAGAAAAGTAATTTTTTGCTGCACAGATTGAAATGGACTTTAATATAAATTTATTAGAAATGAGATGTTTAATAACTTATATTGTAAATACAATCAAATCTGTAGATCTGTGTGCAAAGGCATAAGTTTCATAAATGAATCAAGAATGATATATAAGTAAGATTAAGGTTACTTTATCTGATATTTAAGAGCTTGTGATAAACTTAAATAAGGTATAATAATAATGTAACCGTTGGGACAACAAAATAAGATAAAAAATAAATGGTTTAATAAGATTTACCCAATCTATTCGCGGTGGAGGGCATGAGGGCGCAGGAGTCTCAATACAAGAGTCCACGTAAGAACACTGTCCTGAACACCAAACGCACTGATACTTCTTATCTCTTGTCTGACATAAAGAGCAATCAGCCCTTCCAGCATGACTTCCCAATAAATGGCATTTGTAAAGCGTTACTGACGAACATAGAAAGAAATAAGAGAACGAAAATACAAAAGTCAGTTCTGAAAAGGAAATGTGACAAGACATGAATTGAACGTAAAAAGAGAGTAATACCATTGGTTCTGTCAATAAAAGTATCACTATTCCATAACACAGTCAGTTGTCCCTTCATTTCACCGACTTCTTCTTGATAGGTATACTGTTTATCAAAGAGAGAAAGCATGTATGATAGCAATGGTATCAAACTATTTGATAGTTTGTGATGTCTGATAGTATGATAGAAGCGAGAAATAAGAAAAAAATACTAAAGAATCAATGAGATGAAGAGGAGAGGGAGAGAGCGTATGCCTGTGTTTGAGAGAGTAATGTAGTGAATGAAAGCAAAACAGTGGCTGTTACCTAACTTTAGCTCTGAGAAAATAATCATGTAATATATCAAGACATACCACATTTTCAGCACAAATTACTTTGTTATCTCTAACTCTAGCGAAGACTCTTTCTTTTGCACCTTCTATTTCAACAATGCATTGAAATCCTTCCTATGAAACAAGAAAAAATAGGTTATTGATTAGAGCTTATTGTAAATAAAGAATTATTGGCTATTTTTCATTTTGATTTTCCATTAAATACATACCAGAGAGGATACAAGATTTCTCACTTCAATTGTGATTTCTCTTCGGGCTCCGTTTGGAATCAGAATTTCTTTATCTATACTAAATGAAGGGCAGTGTTGGCGGCCTTTAATTAACGAATTTTGATGACTCTATAGTATGAATTAAATTCTCAATTAAAACAAAATTCATTAGTTATACTATACTGTATAACTGGTATGAAAATCCATTTGTTACTCTTTAAACTTGTAGTCTTTATGATTAATTAAACAATGCGTCTAATGGTGTGACTAAACTTTTAGTTATTACTATTCGTATTAAATCACTTAATATAATGATTAAAGTATTTTTAACGTAAAGTAAATAACTTAATCAACATAATGTTTGCTTTTTGTATTTATCATATGAATGTAGATTAAAAAAGTATCTCATTTTCATTTAAATGTATACCAAATACTATGCTTTGACTCATTTGCATAAATGAATTGCATTCAATATTATAAAAATTTTCAATTTGAATGATTACTTAATACAAATTAAATAATGGAAACAACACTTTTTATATGAAGGCTCTAAACACACATTAAATAGAAAAAAAGTTTAATACATATGAATTTATATAACTGTAGAGTATTGTATAATCCATGAAATGGAAGCAAAATAATAAATGAGGCATTAGTAGGAATTATATGAATGAAACGCATAAATATATATTTATATTTGCATAACAAAAGACGAATAGATATTGAAAGACTTTGAATTTTGTATGAGGGGTAAGGTTTTAGAGGCAATTTTCCAAATGCAAGGATAAAGAGCGTCATTTGTATGCGAAAACTTCTGCACTTCTATTCTATAATAAGCTAAAAGAACATAAATTGGATTTAAATTCTTTCTTTACGATTGAAGAATACGGGCATTACTTGAAGTACAGACTGTAATGTTTTTGCAACTTTCTTAATAATTCTTCGTTGGATTTTTGTGACTCAATAAAAGTAATTTTGATTTTTTTAAAATATGAATATAGTTTTCTTAAGGAAAGTATAATAGAGAGTAATATAATAATAATAATAATAATATAATAATAGAGAGTAAGAGAGATTTGGATTTTTGACTTACATTTTCGCCAACAATAACTCTTCTGGCGCAGAGAGATGTGTTATGTGTGCATAAATTCTCATGCATACACCAATTACAAGCCCAAGAACTCGTAACACAGGCTTTGCACCTAATCATTACAATAATAATAATAAAACAAATAAATAAAGAGGAGAGGAAATGAAATTTTATAAAATAAAACTAAAAGTATTACTAGATGTGAAAGTCTGTGAACATTAATTTATATATATTTTTATTATTATTTGAGAGAATCATGAGCAAGAAATAAGTTTAACGTTTGTAGAGAGCACTTACGTTTTATGAACACTACAATCGTAGAATATAAATGAGCGTTGAATAAAATCTGTATCTGTTTCACTACTTCTTACAGCGAGATTGACTAATACGTGATCTGATATAAAATACATTTATATGCATTGAGTTAAATATAAAACTATGCTTTTAGAGGCAAGTTCTCTGCCTCTTATTTATTTTAGTCTCTTATATTCGAAAGCTCTTTTCTTATAATAGTTACCTTTTCCAGAAGGAATAGGCGGTCGTGACGCAACCGATGGTGCCATACATGATAAGCCATTACGAGATACACGTGCGGGAATCGGAGAACTACTTCCAAATACGCATAAATAATTGGCCCCGTATGGCAACTGAGGCAATTGATAGATAAGTAGATCAACCTATAAATGCATTGCATCTCATTAATCACTTATAAAGAAACTGACACTTATCCATAACATGCTATTTTTCAACATGAATTAGAAATGAAAGTAATTTTCATTAGCACCAAATGCATCTCATTCTTTAAATTAGACAAAAAAGTTATTTTAATTTGAGAAAAGAAAAAGTTCTTATTATGGATTACATGAACAAATTATTTTCTTCGCTTAGAACTATGTTTGAGTTGTAATTAATATTTTTATTATTAAAATATGCAAATTATACTCAAACATTAGATTACGACATTAAAAATAATGGATTAAAGCAAAGAAGGATTGAAGGTTTAATTTAAAATTTGCCAAAATATTATATTTTCAAATATTCATCAGGAAGTTTTCAAATTCGAACAATAAATTGAAAACAATTTTAAAGCTAAAGCTACTGTCATGTCAGTACTGAAGCTTTATTGAGCCATTAAACTGAAAGATTTGATACAATGCAGTACTTTTAATAAGTTTACATTTCGCTCGATATAAACTGAATTGAGTTAAGTCTAATGAGTCAGTTTAAGAAAAACAGACAAGTATTCATAAAAAAGTGTCTGATATTTTGTTTTCTTTCACATTAAAGATTTAATATAAAACTTCAATGTTATAGAGTACTGGTTGTATTGAATGTTTTACATTATTTAGTACAAGGGAGCGTAACACTATCTTGAGTAAATACAAACAAAAACAACTGTATATTAAATTGATTTATGTAACGGATATGTGAAATATGCAAAGAAGACATTACGATATGATCTATAAAGTTATGTTCTCACCATAGATACTGTATTATAAGGCATATACTCAGGCTTTATAGCTTGAAAGTCAATACACTGAGTAGTTTCTAGCGATAGCCAACGCGGAGAACTAATAATTCGTTCAGAGAATCCCCAACCGGTTGCGTTGTGACACTCAGACTTGATGGTACATCTAAATTGGCAAAAATGGACAAATAATCATGTGATTGGGACCGAGTAATTGTATCAATAAATTAGACCTTCTCTTAATACAATCAAATGAATGAAAGAGTTTTTCGAACCGGTACTGTCATACTGTCATATTTAGCTGTATAAATGTGTGTCTATCTGAGCGAAAGCAAATTATTTTAAAAGCTTCACTCATAATAGAACCCAACCTAACATTGTGAAAGGCAAGTGAACTGTAACACAAGTTTTAGCTTCGCTTATAACAAAAGGTGATCTCTTTTCCCTTTATTAAAAAATGATTCAACTCGTACTACTGGAGCGCATAATATAATACTAAAACTATGCTTAAACTAGCGTTTAGTGATTCAACTATTACTACAAAATCCTATAACAATATTACTGACAGAATATATACTATATTTATATGGATGAGCTATATATTCGTATATATATATCGGCAATTTTAGCATTTAGTTGATAATATTCTATTGTCTAATTGTAGCATGAAGTGCAAGCATGCATACTAATTCTGGCAATAAGTATAACTGTTGTTCTCGCAGGTCATTTCAGTGGCTCATATCAGGAAACATGAGCCAATTCTCGTGTTCAATATATCTTAATGCGAACAATACTTCCCTTAAAAGTTTTCAAATCTAATGCATTTAAACTAATTAGAAATATCTAAATATATATGTGTGTTAGAGAGTGTGTAATAAAAGCAGTTATCGCATAAATGGATGAAAAGTATTTCTCATGAAACTCAATCTCACTTTAATGTAATCAGAAAACTAAATGCGTTTTATTTTTCTCTTCCCACTTATCCTAAAACTGGTGCAATTCTGAATACTTTATTTATAGAATACTTTTAATATTATGGGTCCACTATTTTTTGTCGAAAAAATTTTCTTCTATGACATGAATGGGAAAGACTTCTACAACAGAGAAGTGAAGATCTAATTTGATTTATTATGGATGCATTTATTTTCTCGCGGTTCGTTTGCCAACCTTTTTTCGAGTGAACACCATCCACAGTATGGATTTCTCGCCTGTAAACATTGATCGCAGTCACTGTGTTGAGTGCATCTCTCTATCTTCACCTTAGCAACCTATTAGATTATGCCATAATCAAAATAATAATATAGTTATATACTCTTGTATACTATGAAAATAAAGCAAAATAAACTCCAATACTAATAATAACGATCACTAAATGATATCCCATTTGATTCTATATGAAAATTTTTCATTCAAAAATAATGATTAACTTTGATTAGATTATTTTTGTGAAATATTTTTGAAATTAAAACAACTTTCAACCCTTTGATGACTGAATATTAAAAGAGTTAATGAATAATTAAGACTGGCATTATATTAAATGGGGATAGCATTCAGTGATCGCACTGTATATTAAATATATTATATGTGTGTTTATATGTATTTGCGATTCTCTTCGAGCAAACAATTAGTTATAATTTCTAGACTATTGAATCGCAAGGCATTTGACACATATTGAGTTCTAGTCAGTTATAATATTGACTTGCCTTATAAGGCGAGGAAGCGATCAAATATTTAGGCTGATGTTCGTGATCAAGATGAATGTCAGCTAGTATTGGATGTCCTCTGTCTACTATCACTTCTTCAAACTCTTCTCCCATTTTGGCGCTCGATATTAAAACCTGTCAACATTCAAGTCATGCATGTTTATAATATACTGTAGTCTAAGGCAACTGATATTACACAATGTATAGTCTTGAAATTGAGAGTAGTTTATTGAAGTCAACAAAACAAAAGGTTATTCAACGTGAAAAGTATTATGTGTTTTCATTTAATATTGCATTAATTATAGTTAGAATACCTTTTTGATGACTCCGTCAGAAGTTCCGACTAAGGCAACCGTGTGCTGTCCTGTTGCCGTTGCTGTAACAGATGTTAATGTGGTATTTTGATACACGATCGCTGCAATAGTGGACACCGGCACTGAACCATTTAACTTGACAGCTTCATTGCAGAAGTTAAGGATATTACCGGCTTTCTGTATAAAAGTTTGCCAGAATATCTTATATTAACTTAACTTACAGTATAGTTGTAATCATGAAAGTTAGGCATTACTACTAAACAGCATAAAGCGTGTTATGTCACTAATATAGTGGTAATAAAAGGTTACATGCAATGCAACATATAATATAAGCGAAATAAATTGCTTTCATCATTAATCCTATTTGAAAGCATAGGGGAAAAAATGATAGTCAAGAATAGAATGAGAGAGAACTATGAAAAGTACAGTTCATCTCAGCTAATACTAAATGCTAATGCAAATCAATACAAAAATAGACGAGTCAGTCATTGAAAGCTCTTTTTTGATAAGAGGCTATAAGTTCTGAGAGCATCCATCGATAGCTAGGAGTGACAACAGACTCGTAATGTCACTAGAATAGGGTTAAGTAGGAAAATAGATATAATAGCAAGGAGTCAACTAAGCATATCCATGTAATATAATTCGGAAATGAATGGTTGGTTGTTATGCAGGAACAAACTTTTATACCATCAAAGGATTTATGAGCATTCATGAGCCGCGTAATAACATAAGCCATAAATTTTTGTAATTAGCATATTTACCAGAACTCATACCCATATATATCATATGTGTCTCACATACACATATTTTTCTAAATTACATACAAATACATTAAGTGTTTGATATATATGGACAGAACACTACAGAAGCAGTACATTAATAAATATATTTCTGTATATTAAGCAAAAACCTTACCCCTGGCTCAGGACACTCATTAACGCTTCCAGCGATATAATCCATATTACGCGTCAAAACGCTTCCATTATAGCATAAATGGATATTTTCAGTGAATTTTTGTTCGATTTCTGAGAGAGGGTATAAACACATCGCTGAATACGGAGATGCTTTAGTGGTGTGATCTTTGCTGGTGGCGAAAACACCTACTAATACATGAGAACCGCGTTCAATGCGTAAATCATCGGCTAAATCAGCACCAGCTTTAATGACAACTGCGTCTTGCATTAAGTTGAAGTCTGTGCCGTCCATTGATAGACATTGTAATGTGACTTCAGTGTAAGTATGAAATCCGGCATCACTGACACAAATACGAGCCAATCGAGTGATATAACCCCACTCTTCTAGAGCTCTCAAATGAGATTTTCTTTGAACAGTTGCGAAATATATGAAATCTCCGGAATGAAAGCCATAGATGTACTTGACGAGGTAATAATCTCTTAAGTGAGAACTAATATCAACGCGAGCGCTATCAGTGAACGACTTTTCTATTATATTAAACAATCGCGAACCCGATTCCAATGATCTACTGCTAATGGCAGGAACCATATCTCTATAAGGCCCAAGTCGTGAGTTCGTGGCCGCCACGAATAGCACAGGACTGGAATTAGCCCCAAAATATTTGGCCGGTCCCACTAAGGCTATTGTCGACGAATTCTCATCATTAGAGGCAACGGGAACTGTCACTAATTCTTCTTTTTGGCTGATATCACTCAACTTATGCCTTTGACATGCACCTTGATGTGCACTTCCACATGCTATTAGCATATGAGAGTGTGGGTCTATCACCAGCACCTTATTTATATTGTTTACCAATTGAATCAGATTTGCCTCCACACCATTACAGTCATTTGGAGAGCAAACAGGATTGTCTCTAATGGGTCCAGTCTGTACCGCAACTTCCAATGTCAAGTTTGAACTGAACTGATAGATCCAATTTGAGGCTCCGACATATATTTGGCCAGTATTTGAATCAAATTCTACATGAGTGAAGTTTATGCTCTTATTTGTTGTCGTATATGAAGCAAAGATTGCGGGCTCGTATTCCAAATGGTGATGTCCGGCATCACATAAATTTCCCAACAAAAACCAAGTAATAAACCAAATGTTTAAACATTTGAAGATCAAATAATTAAAGCTCTTATAATTCAATTGATGAGTTATAAAAGCATTATTGTTGTCATCGATAGGCATAGCTTTATTCCATGTCTTCATTTTGTAAATTTTTGCCCTTCAATTACTATTAATTTTTTCCAACTCTAGAATTTGTCAGGAAAACAATGTTTTTATCATTCCTTCAATCTTGAGAATGCAATTTTCTTGTACACGACATTCTTCTTATATAGTTTGCGTCAAGATATTTAGAAATGCGTGAAGAAATCATGGCTGGAATCTAGAATAGAAAAAAAAATTTATAAGAAAACTCTTATTCAAAAATAAAAAACTAAAGCATTCGCAAAATATTAAATATTTTATGATATTTATCAATAAGTTTTATTTCTATATCTTCTATTCAATATTTTATTCATCAGAATGTGATTCAATACTAATAAATTCTAGCTTCAAATCGAAATTCTAGTAAATGTCACAATTCTTGGATTTCAATTTTAAATTGAAGGAATTTTTATAAATTCGGGTTAAATGTATTGCTATAAAGTGGTGAATCGAAGAAAAAAAATGGAAATAACATTCGCAAAGAGCAAAAATATTTACTTAAGCATTGAGTCCATGAGAAGCAGTATACCTAATATCACAATTATCGATCTGTAGGCGCTTTAATCCGAAATAGCATTCGATGCAGTGGTCATATGCGATAAAAAGCATGAGATATACTGTAGATACAGCACAGAAGATCTATACATCGACTAATACCACTCATTAAGCTGAGAGCGTGCGGCTCATCATTTAGATGATCAAAGAGTACATCTGTTGGATCAGTTGATCGCATCTTATTGTCAATAATCAGAAGCCAAAGTAAATGATAGGAAAAATAATCCGATCAAATGTAATCAAATAATACAGTTATAATAATTGAATCACTGAATAATCTGTTCAAATCATTTAATAAATTAGAAAAACTTTTGGGAATTTAGATAAATGGAGACTGTCGTCAAACGCCCCATAATATTAACTAATAATGAGTTCAAACACAATAAATGTTTATGAGAGGCAGAGATGAAAGACCACCAGGTTTTAGGATGCAATAATACTACAATAATTCTATACGACCCTTAACTTTGGGAAAGTTTTTTAAAATTGGGTGGGAATCAGAGGGAAAGAGAGGGAGAGTAAAAAAGCATTATAGCATTACTCCTGCAGTGTGTGTATGAACAACAGCAAAATTATTACTGTCAAAAACACGTCTACTACTGAATTATGAAAGCCATACCCGAGCGCTCTGAAGGGGCTTAAGAGGTTCAATAGACATGAGTAGAGGAAGGAAAGAATAAGCTATGCAACGATTCGTTTTGGGTCAACACTAAACATTCTAAATTTTATTTCATGTTCATGTATCTGCTTTGGTGGCCCTCCAAAAATGCTTCATTCTTCTAAAGTGTCAGTAAAAAAATAAAAGTATCCAAAATAAATGCCAATAATTTAATGATTCGCTCGAAAAATTAAGACAAATATATATGTTTTGCTATTGTTAATAATATAAATTTATTATTTAAACAGCAAAGTTGTATTCACATAAATTTATTGACTGAATCATAACAATCATCAAAATTTTTCTACAAAATTAAATGAAATATTTATGAATTTAAACTGTAAGATACCAGAAGCTATTGTGCCTCTCAATGTTCGATCGCAGACGGGGAACAAATAAAATTTTGACTGAAATACGCAGATAATTGAGCAATTTTGAGAACTCCTTAATAGTAATACTATATAATAATATGGTAAAAGCATTACTAAATCATTGTATAAGATCTCAAAATATTACTTTATGTTAGTATAGAAATGAAGTCCAATATTAAATTCCTTGGCTAACAAATTGTTATGCTATTACCGTAAATTTGAAAACATGCAAAAGTTCTTATAAGGAAAAGGCATGCATAATAACTTTTCATTACCAACCGCTGGTTGAAAGCATCGTCAGAAAACTACAATAAAGAACTAAACTTATTGAGTGAGTGAGAGAAGCGCAAAATATTATAGACATGACTGACTTTATTGGTGAAAACCACACACAGAGGTCATCAAGTGGTCATCAGTCATGATATCATCCCTGAATTTCATCAAATGTTAGGAAAAGTTGTTTTGATCAAACATTGAAAGTTTGGATCACATGCTTAGCTTAGAGTTGGGCACGTTTTATATACTTCTGACTTAAATCCGAAGAAACATCAAAATGCGATAGTATTACACATTTTGCTTCCCTCGAGAAAATCATCAATCGAGGGAACAGTGAAAGCCTCAACAGCAACGCCAAAGTAACTTAATATTAAGTTTCACAATTATTTCAGTAAATGTAGAGATAATAAAAGGGTTTTATCAGAGATACACTTCTAACCAACTCTATTACTATTGTGAATCAAACTCTATCTTTACTATTGTCATATCAAACCTCTATCTTCCATACAATACAAAACAATTGCTTCAAATTAGATCCAAAAGCGTATTTGTCAACAACTATTTGCAGATCGGTGCGAGTCTTATATTGGTTAACCCTATCCGTTATTATCCCCACCAATCACAAAAATACCTAATCCTCATAGCAATAGAAATTCTCTGAGCTTTACTCATACAATACTTACAATTTAATAGAAATGTTAATCAAACTTTTCATTTGTTATTTATTTGCACATCTATTTAGCTCTTTTGCTCATTTTCTCTTATGAGTTTTATGACTCTTATGATTGAGTCAATACTAATATATGGAAATTTTTGCCAAAATTAAGAATTTTGGATTATTTACTTTTCAGACTAATATTTTGAACTTACAGTATATTAAGTTAAAGAGTCGAAAATGCAATATTGCTTTGCGTTTCTATTTGTGTATTCGTATTCCATATTTATTGGATGAGATAATAATATACGAAATGGGAGTTAATATTTTATTGCTATAATAAATATTTTGCAGAATCTTGATGTTGAGTAAACTTAAGCATGTTATTTATACATCAAGAAAATTGCCATAACTTTAATGAAGATATTAATTTTAGTACAATTATATTAATATATCTCTTATGGTAGACTAAAGTTTTGAGGTTACAACTTTCAAATAGAAGCTGCACTTTATATTAAAGTTTAATAGAGAAAAACCATATATCTCTAACTCAAACTCAACCAGAAAAGATATATTAATATTATTGCACAAGTTATATAAAGTCATATAAAGTAAGTTTTATCATCTTTAAACTATTGAATTATTGAACAAAAATCGTAGCTTTAATAGAGAAGTGCTTATAATGCTGATAAAATTTAGTACGAAAGTAGCATTAAATCGTAATGAATAGAGAAAAATTCAGAAGTGAAAGCAAAAATAGAATACAATGAATAGAGGAGACACTTATCTGACATTCACTATCTTTCCAATATTATATCATTATATTAAAGTGTGTTAGGGATGCACTAATCCTATTGAGATTTTTTTCATGATAACATTCAAAGTTAAGTTTAGTAATAGTAACCCTATCGCAGATCTAAACTAAGGAAAGCCAATAATAGTCAAAAGGTTGAAAAGCTGGTTTACGCCACTTGCCATCTATTCATTACTTGTAACTTTTTGGAACAGAACTTAATGCAAGGTTTCCAATACTTTACATAATATACAAAAGCAAAGTAGATGTATTCTGAATGCCTTCTACTCTAATGCATTCACTGTTAAACTTGTAAGTCTTTTTTATGCAATCTGATAACGTAATAATGGGTCTATTAAATTCCTAATATAAAAGTGCTGTGATTTTTCTTTTACTTTCTTTTTTATATTTTGGATATAAAGTTACCAGTATTTTACGTCAAATGGTAACTGGATAACAATGAAAACAACAAAAAAATCTATGATAAATAGTTTTATCAAAAATTTAAATTTTATTGGAAGCAAAAAAAGCTAATTTTTGGAAATATTTTTCCTGTTATTGATATTTCAAACAAATCCAATAAGATTGATATAATTTGATGAAACCATGGATTCAATGAACAATTAAAAATCTGGAATAATAAGGGAAACCAAGATTGGCTATACAATAGTACAACACACTTCAAATAGAATTAACGCTTAAACTTATTCCATGAATTTTAAAATTACGATTCATTTTAAAAATTGAAGAGTCTTTTGGAGAAACAACACTTCAAAATCATTATTGTTATCATTTTTTACAGCGAATCAAATCAAAATAAATGAAGGTCATTATCATTCTCTAACTATTAAAAAGGATTGAAAATATTTTATTTAAACTCTTTTATCCAGTGAAAACATAATTATAAAGAAAATTAATTTGATTGACTTCTTAGCAGAACATTTTCGAGTACATCCATACTCTTCTTCAGGGCTTAAAAGATGTAAAATTAATTAAGTGTACTTTTTATAACGACTCAATATGTGACACGCGATTAACAACAATGTTGATATCATACATCAGAGCTTTTATGAATGCGCGTACGATTAATAATATTCAGTTTATAAGCTTTAGTAAAAGTTCGTTAAATGACAACAATAAACGAGTAGAAAGTGTTGCTTTTCCTTACGGGAAATCAATGGTTCTTTCAAAATACAAATTAACTGTTTCTCACATATAGTAAAGATTTCAATTGTTGAAACATGTTTTTTGGTGAAAACAGAGAATACAATCTAGACAATCAAAAATGTGGAGCTGAAAGCTTTTCAAATATTGTTGAATGGGTTGACAAACAGATAACTCGAGTCTATAAGCCCTGAATGTGTGAAACAATTTGAGCCAAAAAAGTGATCGTAAAAGAAAACTTTCAACGAGATTAGGCAAAGATTGAATGAATGTCTTCCAATCACTTTTAGTAGATAATCATAAGTGTGTGAAGTCTGTATCGTAAGCTTTTTTCTTGTACTCATACCTTGTTTTCATCGCACACTAACTCTCAGAACACTTTTAGCACAGCATTGGAATTAGTATCAGAGATCGTGAGACGTTAGAGTTCAGTAGATTCTTAGAAAGAGATGGCTCGCTATCATATACTCTACTTACGTAAGAGAATGCAATATAAATGTCACTCTTGGGATTTATTGTAACCCAAGCGACAAGTGCAACATCTAAAAGTTTGCTTGTAGTTGTTCTCTACCTTTTTTCGCCTGTTTTCTAGCCTTCGATAGTGTTTCACCAAAACCTAGTACTCATTCTTTTCTTTTCTCCCTTAGAAAGAAAGACTACTTTAAAAGCATTTCTGTAATTTATCTTTTGTAGATCATGAATGTAATGCTACACAATAAAAACGTGTTCCAATCGATTTGAACATTGATGCGGAGGTTATGACACTGCGGTCTTCATCTCAAAAATGTTTCGCTATATTTCTATTCACATAAATTGCTAGAAAATAATTTGGGAGATTTAGAGATATGAGTAGTTTTCAATGAAGAAAAGAGAACTAAAAGCTAAAATAATCATTTTGACAAAAGTCTCCCCATTTAAGTTACAATTGTTGAGGCTTTTACTATTGCTTTCACTATTGCTTTCACTATTGCTCTAACGAAATGCTGCTCACAATTTACTTATGAGACTCGAGTCACGTTTTCATTGCTCTCTATTGATTAAAAGTCTATTGTATATAAACAACTATTCGTAGATACGCTTTAATACATCTACAAAAGCGTCAAAATGAAGATATTTTTCACAATGAACTTTTCATATATAAGTTACATGAACACAGCGAACGAACCATAGAATAAAGCGTTACGTGAATGAAACCCCAAACTGAAAAGCATAGCTCACACATAATATAAATACAACAAAAACGATGGATGACTACCCCCTCCGCCAAAACTGTCGAATGTCAAACTGTCATTACTTTGTATATATTCTGTATATTGCCTTATCATATAAAAGCAATACATGCATTGCATCAATAACCTTATGAAGTAAATTTACACATACACTCATAAACACATATATACTCATGCACTCATCGAATCGAGGATTACATCATTAAAGCGTCGATCGTATTAATGCATTATTTGTGCTCTCCTTAACACATACTGAGGCTATACTTGAGGCTCTGGCCGTACGGAAATAGAGCAGATGCCAATGTTCACTGTATCGGAAATGACGAGAAAATAACTTATGACGGCTGGCCGTTGTGTTACCGTTCACTATAATATGCTCAATCATCCATCTATTTGGCCAACGAATGTCTCGTCAATTCTTTACGAATAGCTCCAAATCAGTCAAAGAATGCAATACAACTCAACTTAATTATATGACCGTTTAGTTATATAACAGTTACAATATTAATAGATATGATTATTAAGCTATTTCTCAATTATTTTGAGAGAAAGTATCTTTTGGAAGCCAAACAAATCAAACAATTTATGGGAATTCTATGAAAATTCATTGAAAGCAAAATAAATATTGAATAGAAAAGTTATTCCATTCAATGTAAGGTTCCATTGAATTCGAGTCATGGAAATGAAAACAAACCTTTTTCTCGAAGCACAGTATCCTGAAAAAAGGTTTTCTGGTTTACGTTCTCGTACATTATATTTTCTGGTTATCCATTTTTAAAAAGGCATAACTCAATAAATAAATAATATTCAGACAAGACTATTGTTTTTAACCCAAATTTCACCAGAAAACCTTTATTCATGATATTGTACTAAAGCTAAAAATTGAATTTTCTTGTAATTCCTATAATAATAAAATGGTTAAACTACTGGCATTAGAGTAAATACTGAAAAACCTTTAGAGAAAAACTTTTGCGAAGTAAGGAATAATAAATTGAATTTGAATATCATTGAATTGTTCATTTTATTTTTGCATTAAAAAAGTTTATTATCCAGGGATAAGAACTAATTCAATGGTTCGATATTTTAATGGAATGAAAATCATTTCCTTTTCTCTATGCTAGAAAAAGTTTTAAAAAAACTACTTTCAACTGATATCAATATTATTTTGTTTACTTTACACTTGAGTTCTAAACCTCAAAACTCAAACTTCCACTTTAAGCACAAAAATTTAATCTTTCAAATGTTCAAAACTATGTGCGTTCGAGTGTATGCCTGTATTGTGATATGAAGTATTAGCGGTGCAGTACTTTTTGATCCTCTGTCTGCCTCTCAATAAGTATAACAGTAGCGCAACATGAAAAAAGAAGCTGAAAATTGAATACTATGTGGTTTCCACAGCGGCGAAGATTATAAAACACACAAAAGCGCTTTGAATCTTACGATATTATAATTTAATTCTAGCTTTAAAAATATGCCATCAAAGCATTTTTAAAGAGTAAATAAAAATCTATGATTACTTTTACATGTAAGCGATAGAAATATTGAGAACTAATCCTCCTTCAAGTGGCAGATAGTAAAAAGTTTTCTTCTTACTTTATCGTATAATAAATTATAAAATTTATCCGATATGGGCTCAAACGTACTCTAATCGTCAAACTTAGCCATTTTCCAGTCAAGAGATTATTTTAAAAATGGTATTTTCAAATCCTGATCGATTGCTATACTGTTAGGATCTGATCCACTTCATTGAATAAAACTCTCAAAATTTCATATGTAATAACTAATTTAATTTAAAATCCTGGGCTTTTTTGGACAGATATTTTCAAGTCTAATATTTTTTCTCTTTGTAATTGACAAATAAACTTATAATTTGTCAGAGAATTATCTTTAAAAGTCATCTTAATATAATTGCAAAATTGATTTCAAATAACCAGACAAATAAAATAAACATAACTATTATTGGAAAAGCCATTCTTGATCAAAATGAGTGAAATCGCAAAGTATTCAATTGAAGAAAAACACGAAAACGATAGTTAAGGCTATGAAAAAATTATTGATAAGCAACTGAAAGTAAACTCATACTCGAATCAATTTTTTATTCATGTCAAGCATTTAACCCTCACAACTGAATTTTACGAAAAAAATATATAGTTTCATATGAAGTTTTGATCGAAAGTATTTATACGCGAATATATTTGAAGCGATCAACTCATGGCTCAATCGAGTGATTCTAAAACTTTAATATCCTTAAAAAGGAGACATTGCACTATTGAATTTCATGTCTCATTTCTTGTGGTTTTTATTTATAAATATTTGATTTTGACAGCATATATAGATATGTTTTTCTTGCAATATTTCTTCCTTTATATAAAATGAGAGATTTTCATACCACTAGTTGGCTCTTCTAATGGAAAAATATGGAATTTTTAAAATGTATTTTAAAGTTATGGAATTTAGTTAGACATGTAGTGCTAGTGTAAAGTAAGTCTAAAAGTTAGGTGAATATAAGCTATAAATAGATAGTATATGGAATTGGGTTATGCAGTGGTTTTTTAGAAATCAAACTTTCACTAGTATTAGTTTCATGTGCTTAATGACTCGTGAAGAATATACACACCATAAAAAGAAATACTCGTATAATAATGGACGCAATATTTGTGTAATAACAGTAAAATCTTAGAGAAGATTTGCGACTAAAATGTGTTGAGTACTATATTTTCAGATAAGGTATACTATTCTAATGACTGTAACTCACTTTGCATTGACTTTCATTGACTGATCTGCAGTTTGGTCTGCAAGAAAAGTGTGAGAAATCTAATTAGAAGTAAGTGTATGCTGAGTGCATGCATCGTCTCTCATGAGAACTATTAGTATTGTGCTTGACTGCGGCGCCACAATGAAAATACTTTGTTTTTTTTGTCATCAGTATCGCAACAAAATTAGTTGACGCATTGGAAATGGCTAACTATAGTCTATAGCACCACAACTATTCATTTATTTACCACAATAATGTACTCTTCCCTAACATTAGTTAATAATAGAGAACAACAAATCAACGCCAAAATTCACAGGAAGACAGTAAAAAAGTTTGATTCCCTTCAATGTATGATAACAAAAAATGTCCACCACTGCGAATCAAATAATGATTTCGAAACATATACTTAAATCCAAAATTTCATTAAGCTTTTGAAATGTAGCAAATGATAGCTAATAAAACTTAGGAGTCATACAGTATTTAATGATATATTTTGATATATGATAAAAATTCAATATATATAGAATAATTGTTTCAAATTTATTACATATTAAAATTTTGAGTGTACTATCGAAATAACACTACATTATGATAAGAGAAGCAGTATTTTTGCCGTAAAATGACATAAACCTATTGGGGAAGTGAGAGAGGAAATGAAAAAAGAAATCTAAGCACAAACGTATGTGAGAATCAAAACATCTCGTAAAGTAAACACTCGTAGAAAAAATCAGACCTTCTGGCATATAAAATAGACATCTGATCAGATTTTGCCTCAAACTATTCTACATTTCCAATTCCAATGAATGTGAATCTAACTCAAGCGAATGACTCTTCTATTCTAACTGTGATCTGAGCCAACATTACACAAACCGCACCACTATTTGAAGCGCCACTCCATTGAAGATACAGATGAAACATCTGAGCCTCACAAGAAAAGCCTCTTACAAATGGTGAAACTGATGCAATGTTATCATATATACAGTTATGGCATTGCTGTCAGTTTAAGTATGATAGCATCCGTCTTAAGTATTATTGATGCGTTTGACCAATAGTTATGTGAGATGTGAGCCAATAAAGAAAAATCAATACAAATAAAATGAATTGCCGTGAATAACAAACACTCTAATAATTTTTTAGACTCATTCAATTTATTATTTGCTATTTTCGGTTAGAGCTCAGATGATATTATAAAAACAATAATCTTGATAAATGTTCAGATTTCAAATAATCAGTTGTTTGTTGACTACAGTCTGCTTAAGTTTGGATTGATTTAAAATTCAAAAATAGTGGCGCAGTTCTAATCAACAATAGATTTGTGCGAGTCTGGGAAGCAAAGGGTGATTATGTCTGGTAATAGATGATTGAAAGGGAGTCAGACTTTGGGCATTTAAGTGACACAATGGTTCCATTGGGTACTTCTGCTTGTATTGTATTCCACTTCAGACTTACTCATCCGTATTTATTTGGTTGAGCACAAAGTTTGCATTGTGGCTCACATATAGTCACAAACCTACCAAATGCTGAAATACTAACTATAGAGGAAACCGAATTCGGATGTGAGTTTGGTTTCAACAATAATATACAGGCAAATTCTTATCATTAATGGACGGGTTGTTCAATCAGTTGCTAAATTATTGAGGGGAGACATCCTTCCCATCTTTCCCTTAAGCAAAACAATAACTTATATTCTTATAAACGGCATGTAATACAGCTATACTCAAACAGAGGTGCAAAACATACACTATAGAAGAGATTATTGTCTACTTTGAGTTATATATATTGGCCCTAAATTTAATAACGTCTCAAATTGTCATTTTTATCTCTAAAGCAATCTCACGAAACAATGATATATGAAGTGTCCCTCATCTCAGAGCTAGTGATCATCTCATCTTCGATTAACAGTCAGCCCTTCAATGATATAAGTTTGGTATAGAAGTGGGGACTGAGGGCTGGGAGTTATTCTCATTATGACTCATACTCTCTGTAAAGCAGCTGAGATGGTGGTACAGTAGCGGTCGATCTACATGTCAGTGATAAACACCGGGCAAGTGGTCTATACTCTACTGCGAGCATAACCTAAACTCACGAGAGATTTTATTCAGGAAAGAAGAGACATGTATGGCATACATACAATACTCAAATTTTTTATCTGTAGAAAAGAACAGTACATTGGTTTTACCCGAGAGGCAAATAAGAGATAGGTTTTTGCAAAGTTTCCCACTTCAATATGACAGACTTAAGCTTAAGCCTCATTGCAATACAAGACACGTTCCAGTGAGCCATGTATGGGAGCGTCAAATAGAGTTGACTTCAATCCATTTCATATATGACTTGATGCTAGTAATAAGAGCAGTGCCTCTAAAGATGCCAATTTTTGTTTACCATGTAAACACTTTGTGCACTTTCTCCATATATTTCTACTGGTGATGATATACACCCCAAAACCCCTTCTGGGCATTAATTTCACATCAAAACACCTAATATTTGTCACAAACCGAATGACAGTTCGGACAATATTAGCGAAACACTTCATGCACTCAATCGTGAAATGTTGCAACGGATAACGCATTTTTATTGTTTGATTTTTGCTGTAACTTTCTATTAGTGTTCAATTTTTTCTCTTCTATTGCTAACAACTCTTATGGCTTTTCTAAGATTGCATTTCTTTTTCAATTTTTCTATTTTGATGTAACATAAAAGAGGCAAAAATAAATTACATTTTTATTCGGGGAAATGAGAGTCTATTGAACTAACTTAAAGAGCCAGTTATAATACTAGTACTAAAATGTTTATTCGAAAGAAATCTCTGAACTGAATTTTTCCATTTGATTTTGATTTAATGTATTCGACTGAAGAAAAGCACGACTAACAGTAACTCGAGTGCACATTTTTTGCTTTTAAAACAGTTTCGCCGCATTTTTCAAAATTAAAGTAAAGAGCTGTTCAAAAATTTGCTAAAAGCAAATCGAGTCAAAGTAACGAACAATAAGAAAAAAGCATCAAAAATATAATATTGTTCTATCCTTTGATATTCTCAAATTGCATTCTCCCCATAGTGTTGAATATTCTACTTATTATTTTTTTCTTCTCATTTTTCCTTATTCTTCAGATGCGTTTACTTTTCCCTTCAATTTTATAATAGAAAATAAGTGATGCGTGAACTTTGGTGTTAAAATTTTAATTTTAGCCCAACATAGCATCTCATGTCGGTGTCTAATCATGCATTAGGTCTTTTACCATTTTTTACTTAACGTTTAAAATAAGAAACTCTAATGCTATATTCAAAATAACTTTACTCTACAATTCTCTATCTCTTCCTCTATATTTAACACTTTTATATTATATAATATCTCTCATACGGACTAACACGAGCACACGGTTTAGTGATGGCCCTCAAACGTGACAAGGATTTCATAAAGTAATATCTGGTGGCTTCGCATTCTTCATGCAATCAAACTCACGCTCCAACAGTCAGCTTATCTGATTTAGATTTCTGTCATATCAAGAGTGAACGTCAGAAAGAAATGAAAGCATACATTTATATGCAACTCAAAAAATGTTACTCTCGGAAAGTGATTAGTTTAGTATTTGGGAAACAGGGAAACAATGACCTATGAAGAGCCCTATTCTCATATTTTTATATTAAACGTCAAATCTTTTTCATGTATATATCTGTTCACAAATGATTGAGTTTTATTGTTGAACGCGTAATAAAAAATCGAAATACTGTACTGTATAATCACATGCACATGACTGTTATGTATTAATTTAAGTGTAATATAAGAAATAGTAATAAAATCTGAAAACATAAGTATAAGATATTCGGTAAAAGTTTGGCATTGAATATAAGTTGGCTATAATAACGGATCCATAAAAGGATAAAGATTATAACTTATTGTTTTCCACAACTTAAATACTGAGCGCTTTGGGTTATAACATATAATAATTCACACAAAATATGAGATGAAATGATGAAATCTTGAGCTATGCTTAATGTTATAGTTAGAAGTGATGCCAAAACCTTATAGCAGTGGTGAAAGTGAATGTATGGCAATCACTAAGAAGTGAAAGTGGAGGCAACAAAAATGCATAAATGCATTTAGAAAAGAGCATTTATTACAGAAGCAATGGAATAGTTTAGCAATTTGGAGGCCTCCTCTAATACACAAGTAAAGGCCATAAAAGTCCAGCTGAGGATCGGAACAAATAATAAAGATGCGGAATATGAGATGCAAGACTCATATTAAACGCTTTATGTGTAACTTATGATAGAGAGCACATAATATGCACTCTTAACGACCGCTACATCCAAATGAATTTTATTTTCTCTCTGCACTCATCTCCTCGAGCGAGCCAATGCTCATCTTATTTTACAAAAAGGAGAATCATTTTTCTTCTCTCGTCTCTTTCCCTATTCTCCTCTTTTTCAGAATAAACATATAAGTAATATATGTTTTACAGCCACAATCGACGCTCATTAATATTTGCACCAAAAGCAAAGGCCTCCCCAATATATTGTGTAATATATTGAGTAATGCGATCATTTTTATAAGTCCCACGATAGGGATTGAATAACAGCGATGCCATTTGTTTGGCAAGTGATGCATAAATTGCAATTGTGTGATAGCATAACAGAACACAAAGAAAGTCAATGCATTGCCTTTTCTAATAAAAAAGAATTGTCAAATTGGGGGGTTTTCGTGTCTTCACAAATTCAATGGCCTCTAAAGATAACACGGTCTTAGTTAAGAACATACAGAAATCAGTAGTGCATCCATTGAGAGATTCCTAAAGCTCGTCAGACCAGAAAATCCAATTTAGAATTTTAGAGGGCGGTTGTCAGGTATGAGTTAAAGTGAAAGCATGAAAGCCACCACACATTGACAATACACTGACTTGTAGTTACTGTCAATCGACATATGGGTCGGGTCACCATTCAGACTGTGTGGCGTAGCCCTCAACACACTTACTTTTTATTTCAGTGACAAATTCTATCAACAGTTTATTTTCCATTATAATTATAATTATTATCGCATTCCAATTTCAAGTGATGAAGAATTTAATCAAAATATATAATTACTGTACAGATTTTAGGGTTTTTTGACTCTATAAAATTTAAATGATCATCAGAAGAAGCTCTAGTCACTAAGTATGAGCTCACCCACAGTTGGCTTAGGCCCTCACTCTTATATGGTTGCAGCCATAGGGGCTATCGACTTAAGCATAGTTTTGAGTAAAATTCGTTCAAAGTTAGAGTGCTTTATGGGAAAAATGATTGAAATTAGAAAATTCCCAAATTTTTAAAATATGAACACATATCCAAAGTTTTCCATAACATATTTAAGTCTTATGAAACAGGTTTAAAGCAAAATTGGAAATCTAGGTTGGGTCCCTCAACTTGTAGCTCAAGCTAAGCCTAAATCAAAATCAGCTGTACTCTATTGTAGACTATTATATAGTAATAAACAATTACATTCCTTAATAATGATTTTCTATCAAATTTTTGTTCATTTAGTGTTTGAATGGGTCGCGAGAAAAAAGTTTGAGAACCACTGGCTTAGAGTAAAGGGGCTGAGGATTAGTCAGAGTTAGTTGAGAGTCCATATGATTTACATTATAGAATTCCTTACGCTAATCTGGCATAACCACTTAAATGGCAATATTGAGTAGACAAAGCTGTATATAAATGCATAATCACAATCTATAAGAAGGAAAATTAAAACATCAAAATAATATTTCAACGCTGTTTGAATAATGACTTATTAAAGAAGGTTTCACACATTGCTTACACAGTAGATTCTATTCAGAAACGTTCGTGAAGTTGAAAAATTCCATCCAATTTGCATCTAAAATCAAACCTCGACTCTGAAAGTACTGCTTTCAGTTCTGTCGTGATTTATTTAAAGCATTAAAATGACTCCTTTTGGCATAAATATATTATATTTTGTCAATGGAATGAATTCTATGACAGAATATTCTGTATAAGTTAAATGGTTTAGAGCTAGAATTTCGAACTATCAATTCTGAAATAGATTTCAATGTTTCAAAATGAGTTATCATCTGAAAAAATCTTTTAGAATTTTTTTGTTGCACTCCAAGGAATACAAAAATTGTAAAAAGTTCTAGGATTTTAACTTCTATTTGGAAATGATTTTGAAAATTCTTTTATCTATATAATAAATTATTTATAATAAATAGTCTTAACTGCAGATTCATCAAAAGCATCAAAAGTTATAGTCATTCAATAAGCGATATTAATTGTGATAATGATATAAATTATAGTCAATAGAAATATTATGATTTAATACGAAGTCTGAGATTCATTTTCTACGTCAAGTCAAAAGTTAGGTATAGATTCGCAAAATCAATCTGAACTATACAGTGCTTATTTGAATTTTATATTGATTACTATCATTGAAAATGAAATATTTTCTTTATTCAAGAATGAGAAAAATGTCGGGAATGAGTATAAATCTTTCAAAATCAATAAAAACAATAAATTGACTCATAATTCAATATATTTTATTCAAAGAAACCCTAAATGTGGAGAAAATTTGAGGAATTCCAACTAAATTGATTGTAAATCAATAGTTGAAGCAATGGATACGCCACTTGTTTTCCAATCATTTCTATCTAACTCAATCCACTATTATCTTTGATCAACAATAAGCGTGAAAATACAATTGAGTTCGTATAAGGATAAGTGATATAAAAATAATAAAAATCATCATTAAAGGGGTTGAACTTAATTTATATGTTTGTCTATTCAGTAGTTTCTTTCTAAAAGCAAATACATTTTGCAGATAGTTTGGAGTCATTTCTTTTATTTGTGACTCCATTCGCTTTTTTGGCTGATTGTCAAAGCAAAGCAAGAAAAGAGTAAGAAAATAGAGTGAGTGCATAAGCAAACCGAGCAGAAAGAATTAAAGTGATATCAAGGACTAAGAGTTGGGCACAACTAATGTAAACTTAGTATCCATTCCTTCATTTGATACATTCACCAAATACCCCATCTTTGCAGATGCCTTTTCTGAGAAATAGCCAAAAGCTCATAGTTCTTCAAAACACAGCACAAGTTTACTATTCGTAACAAATTTAATGATTACAACAGACATTATTGTGTTAAGAAGAAACTTTTGAAACAATGTTCTATAAATTAAACAGAATATGAACGCATCCATCTTTTCTCTTTATAATTGAATTTTTTATTCCAGTTATTATATTGAATGCACAAGTTATATGATATCAAACGCTTTCTTATTGTAAATTTCGATGTTTTTAAAAACATATTTATGTTTTAATAATGGATTATACGATTGATTTTAATGAGGAAAAGGCTAAATGCGATATATTTTGAAGAAATGTTTCTCAAATGTATTACAAGCCTCGAGAGACGCACTAAATTGTGATTCTGTAGGAATATGTTTTAAATCATAGGTTTAATGTATCATTTGTTTAGCTCTATTAATCGAGAGATAATATAAGACAGAAAGTATAATTTCAATATTTTCTTCAAATTATGATTCGATTCGTTGTATTTACTTTGAAGAAGACAAATAGATTTTTCTTTCACAATAGTTGTAAAGTTATGAGTTATCTAATAAGTTTCCTGAACCCTTATTTGCCCTTTTTTGTTGCAAAATCAAAAACATGTCGAGCGCAAAGGCATACATCAAAAGCTCAAATGGGATTTAAGTTCGCATAAAACGACAAAAATATACACGAAATGTTGAATGCATAATATAAACGCGTTTCATTTGGAATCGTGTTTGTGAAGAGAGAATAAGAGAAATGTTGTACACAAAAATATACTACTGTGCGGCCAATCAAAAGAAAAAATACAAATTTACTCCACAGTATAACACCATATGCGTAATGGAAAGCAAGTTTTACAGGAGCCAAATATACACGCATCCAGAACTGCCCAACGCCTCAATATTGCGTGACTCTCGTGTATATATTTGCAAGAGCAGCAAAAATTGGCCCAAACATGAATTCAACTCATTTGACCAGTTATTTCTTTCTTTCGTTGCCTTACAATTCTTTCATATCATTCCCTTTTATTAGTCATAAACATTTTTAGTATTACTTTGCGTTGAATTTTATTCTCGATAAGTAAATGCATGATTCAATGCGTAAACTATTTCAATAAGTTTTACTTCAATAAAAAAAATTTATTGAGATTCTGAAAATAAACTTCATTACAAATGTTTTTTTAATTTTTGGAAACAAGAAATTGGAAAATCAATAGAGCTTTGAGTTGAGTTGAAATAAAACTAACGTTTGCGTAATTAAAAAAGCATTAAAGTAAGCATTAAAGTCAAACAAAAGTGTAGAAATGTGTCTTTTGTCGGTTTAATATTGAAAAGATTAAATAGAAGGAAATCATTTTCCACTATAATTATAATAATTATGAATAATAGTTCAAAATAGTGTTAACCAAAATTGGATTATGAATATTAGTTAATACAACACAATGAAAGACTTTAATTTAAAAGAAATGAAAGTAAACTTTTAAAAATATTGGATTCATTTTTCTTATAAAAAACAATTCAAGCATTAATCAGATATTAAATTAAGTTTCGTTTCTGACGTCTTTTAAATGAAATATTCTGCTGGGATTAAAGATCGTTACGTCAAATTCAAGTATTAATGCATTATAACGCTAAAAGTTTGAATCTAAAACTTAATTTTTTAAATAATTTGTTCAAATACAAAATATTTGAAAAATTTTGTGTAACCACTAAAATGAAAGGAAAAAACTATCGAATTCTTTAAATTTTTTACTCTCAAAATAAGTCTTATAGAACATTATGTTGTATAGAGAGAGAAAAAGATTCACTTTATAAAAAGAAAGTGATGCCAGAAGTATAGAAAGTATAATTCATGTCGTGATTCAGCAAATAAATTGCGTGATCTATTAAAGTATGCAAAAATTGCTGTAATCTATGCGCTTGAGATTTACCTAAAAGGAGAAAAGAAAGTGGAGAGAGAGAGAGAGAGAGAGAGAGAGAGAGAGAGAGAGAGAGAGAGAGAGAGAGAGAGAGAGAGAATCAAATTCTGAAAAACGTTGTAAAGTAATGAGTGTTTGCCACAGCAGGAGAGCACATGAGCACGCATTCAGAATAAATGAGAATCAATGTAATGCGATTGCATCAGTTTCACAAACTTTTTTATACCCGAGGATTATAGAGAGAGAAAGTCTACGCTCCCAATGAAGAGAAACCATTTTTCAATTGCTTACAAAACGTCGCACTTTGTGACCAAACACTATAACTTTATAAAAGTATTCTTGATATGAAATGAAAGGGCTCACAAATGTGTACCAAAATTGATGTTATTGTAAACCCATTGCTGTCAAACTGAATAAAATGCTAATATATGTGAATAAATGCTCGATAGTCTCTCTATGAAAAGCTTGTCTGGAGTTCACTCTTGTCATATGTCAATTGTAAAGAATATTTTCTGATTTGCATCGATTGTCATGAAATGATGAAAACGTATTACTGAACGCATTATTCGATGAAATAAATCTATACTTTAGAATTCTCATAAATAATATAAGCTTGAAATCGAATTGAAAAGTAATCAATAACTCAAACAAATAGTAATAAAAGGCAAATTATAAAACGCTTCAGCCCTTCTAAGACCGATTGAAAAATTAATATAACTTAATATGAAATTGCGATAGCATTAAATTTATCCTTAACGATTGATCTCCAAAAATTGTCCGATTAAAAGTTATACCACTTATACAAATGACTCGTAAATAAGATGAGATAACTTAACGGAGAAACATTTCAAGTCTTAAAAAAGTAGTGATTTTTATTTAATATAGAAAGCAAAAATTCTTTTTTTATTTGTGATTAAACCTAAAAGCTGACTAATTTGGTCAACTTTTTCGATTGTGAATACTCATAAATCAAATCTTTTGCGCAAAATTGAGTATTTAATTAGTAGAAAATTTCATGCAGTCAGAAAAAGTCACGTTATTTGAAATAATAACATGTACAATTGCCGAATTAAACTTGCGTATTCATCATTCCTGATATGATTCGAACTCTTAAGAGTTGGACAGCTCAATTACCACTAGTCAATAATATTACACCCGTTGACACAATAATGTTTTATAGTGGTGACGAAAACAACTACTATTGCTAAGTATCACATCGATATTGTAAACACAATGTGATACTTAGCAACATTAATTGTTTTCGTCACCACTATAAAACATTTTAGAGTCATCGCCTGTACTCATTTCTAATTATCAAAGCTATAACTCATTGATACTAAAAAATATGTATCCCTCATATTTCCTCTTAATTTATTACTGGATTTTGCGGTATCATTTCATATCGTTTATTCCGCGACTGTACTTAAACTCAAGAAAGAATTCAACTATAAAATCTAAGTTAAACATTGAATACTTGAACTTTCAGCCTTAACAAAGAAAAACCAGTAGACTCTCAATGAATATTCTGTTCACATGATTTACAATACATGAACTTTCGAGAATTTTTTAAAACCCAATTCAGAAATATTATTAAGATAACAAAATAATTGATTTTCGATTAGGGCACCTGTTTTTGAGCAAAAAATCTATGTTTGCATGAATATAACTGAGTTTTTCAATTTTATTAGCTTTCCTTCAATTCGAGATCAATTTAAGAATAAATATTTCTATTTATCAAAAGATTGGGAAATAATACAAAAATAAGTTATGACTATTGTTAAAAAAAATCAATATTCATTTGTTCAAAAATATTATAGAATAATCAAATAATAGTATTTCAAGATAAAGTATGAGAAATTGAATGATGATTCTCATGAATTGAAATTGAAACTAGATTGATATCTTTTTTATTCATGGCTCATAAAAATAACAATAATTATAGTTAATTTTCATGAATGAATTAAGCAGATGTCTCATGTCTTATTCCTTTTCAATATTCAAATTTATGAATCAAAACATATAATTTTAATAACAAATTAGTGAATCGCTTAGAGCTATATTTTTGTTTTGAATGTTCAATTAACCTTTAGAACCTATGTTTTAAAACCAACAGAAATTTATTTTCTTTGAGAATTGATTTCAAAATAATTTTTCTTAATTGATAATTTAATTTAAATAATATTGTAAAAGATAAGTCTGAACTTAAAAAAATATGAGATAACTTTCTATTTAATTGATTCTATAAGTTGGAATTCTTGAATAATCTGATGCACTATTAAATATTCTTTTTAAACAATTGTTGGGTAATTTATAATAAATATTATTTGTTGAGAAAAAAGTTAAGCAATATTTAACTTTAATTCATGAAACTTATTTTGTATAACATATGTCCTGTATGTTTCACTGAGTCTGTAAACTATTTATTAAATAGATTATATTCTGGCTTTAAAACAATAATGAATATAAGAAGTAACTCATAATTAAATAATGTCTCATTTATCAAACTTACCCTTAACTCAGATTTTCCCCTCTTTTCTGGAGCTCCAGAACGAGTTTTTTCTTTTTTATTTAGTTTTGTAAAAATAAGTCTTTATTTGGTTTGACTGCAAAGTTTTTGGACTTTTATTTTTCTATAGCGCGTTCGTCTTCTTGTTGTTCTTCTCTGTTTCACTTGTATATAAGATGACAGAGAGTTGTGCGGAATAATTCATGAGTCAAGTAATGCTTGCAATGCTGTATCCATAATAGAGGACACTGACATTCCTTTTGTCTGAGAGTCTGATGAAACTGAAAAAGAAAGAAAAATAAGTCAATCAGTTTTGGTGAGAGCGCAGGTCATGATAGGAAATGAAAATGTGTGACATGGGATTCAGGGAATTCCGAAAACGAGCGCAATATTTTTTATTTCTGTTTTTCTTCAGGAATAACATAAACAACAAAATATTTGAGAAAAGATTATAATAATTTCCTCTAACATACGCGATCAGAGCATCAATTTAGCTCTAAATACATTCTTTTACTTTCAGAAATGAGAGGCAAATAAATAAAAGTTAGTACCACTTCATAGCCATGTCCGATGCAATTAAGGGTTTCCTCGTTAATGACAATGTGTGTATATAAATGTGAGTCTGTGTAACTTGCATTCGACTTGTGTTGGCCTAAATTGCCTCAAAGCCGACGAAGCGATCGCTTAAATGAAAAGCTAACTGACTCAAGGAGGACCTCAATAATAGGAAAGCCAAATATAAATAGCCTTTCCATTTGCTTACTAGTTCAACATCAAAGACTAGCCAACCATAAGAATTAAGAAGACTCTTATTGACGAAAAACCAAAACAGAGGAACAAAAAAAGTTCATCTCATCTCGCAATGGATTGAGAATGGCTTCACTCTGGCATCTCATACAGTATAATATATCACTACAATAAGAGAAACAATTCTGGATAAGAAGCATATATTCAACTAAATGAGATTCTGATTCAATTATGACAATGGCTAATAAATTATAGCCAAAATGGGATTTTCTTTACTTGAAATACCAATAAAAACAAAATAGGATGAGAAGTGAACCCAAAAAATTGGAGAAGAGATCAAATAAAGAGATTTGAGACGAAACAAACTTAAAGTTGTAAGTTTTAAAATTCACTATTTGCGTGCTCTTCCATCAAATAATGTACGTGAAATATTTTTTGCAGACTTATATTAGTCAAGAATAAAGTTTGCTAAAGAAAATCAAGATTCCTGTACGGTTTCATCAATCAAAAGATAGCACTGTTATAAGTACGTGTTTTTGGCAGCTGCCTCTCCATGCGTACCACTGATATATCCACTGACGCGCAAATCTAATGCTACGATACAATATTGGAGTCCCAAATGCCTTATTCTTCTACTTTGGGAAATATATAACTTATATTGTAGTCAATGTGTATGTTTTCTACTTTATTATGAATATAGCGAATATTGTATGTAATTCTCCTTTACTTTGAATTAAATGTAATGGAAATAGAAAAGCAAAATTCAAGATAATAAGTATTATGTCAAATACATATGCATTCATATGAGCATAAATATGCTTACGATTTATTTGGAGAAAAAAAGTTACATTAGTTATAAGTCACTGTTAGTTGCATTAGTACTAACACAAAGTTCGTGTCGAGGGATATTGCAATCACGTTATTTACCTCTTGGGATCAATGATCGAATAGAGAAATGCAATGAATTCTTTTCAATTGGCATTATTGTAGACCTTAATCAATCAAATGGCAGAATGCAATGCAGTGGCAATTTTGTTGCAATAAGTTTTCCGTCAATTACTTATTGTTTGAGCCCTTTTATACGCTATCAATGAAAAACATCGAAAACACTTCCTTTAAATGTAATCAAAATAAATTCAAAACCAGGAATACATTTTTTCTTATAAATGAAAATACCTGTATTTCTCCTTTAAAAATAATTAATAGCTATAATTTTCATTGAAGAAATCATTTTATGATCGTAATTAGGCAGTAATTTATCAAATGAGAAAATCAGAGTCAGCTTAATAGCATTCTAACTATTTGATAGAATAGAGAATACGTGCATTCAATAAGATAATAATCTTATATAAAGTTAGAGCAAATACTCATTTAGTCTAATGGATTAACTCAATAAATAATTTTCAAAAGACATTTTCCTCATTCAGTATCAATGTAATTATGAAAAAAGTATACCTGAAAATATGTAGTCAGATATCATTTAGCGTATTGTGTGTACAGCAATATATCTTATATCTGTGTGGCATTTATTGCATGAAAACATGTTAGTTATACAATGAATGCTTACCTTTACAATGGCTTGTTTTTGTCTCTCATAACTTTATGCTATCAATGCGTGAGTTAAGTCTATCATAATATCAAATGCGTGTTTTCATTCAATTACATGACTGAAAAGTAACTTTAGAAGCGCTATCACTACACAAATACTATTAGAGCCAACAGTAGTGAAAGTTATAGACAGTAACTAAACTATTTTACAAAGCAATGGGTCAGGTCATTGAGCACAATCTCTATAATGTATATACAGTACCAGTTTATTTACAATACTAATCAAGGATATGATCATAGAATAACTGATGAAAGAATAGCACCAAATATTAAGTCAAAGCTAATTCTCTGAAATCTTGTGAGAGAACACGCACTTATGACATGTTGTCCATTGCAATGCTCAACTATAACTACGAGTATTTAGCTGTGAAATTCAATCCAAGCTCAACATCATTCTCCACCTCTTGACGACAGAAACTTGACTCTAAGACTTCCTGACTGTCGTTAAGGCAGAGCTTTAAATAACAAATAAAAACAATAACTTTTTTGTAATATTTATAAACTATTTACTTATTGGATGTGAAAATTTTTCAAACATAATATGTTGAGCATAAGCTGTTGTAAAAATTTGTAATTTGAATGCAGAAAATTTGATGAGTATCTGAAAAGATATTAAGTTTACTTTTGTAGCGAAGGACATATACAAATATTTGATGAATACTTTTTGAAATATTGATATTATAGTGCAGAGTAAAGTGGCATAAGTTATACTTAACTGCTTTCACTCTATGCTATTTAAATATTAAAAAGGATGCAATTCTCAAGTTCAGTGCACTCATAAATTTTGCAATCGAATCGATGGCAATTTCCACTTTACCATAAATTTATAAACACATTACAGTTGCAAAACATATATACAGTGTATCTTTGAATTAAAGCAATTTTTTCAGATGTCAAGGAATTATACGCTAATTGTGTCAAATCTGTTTGATATTATTTACGGCAACAGTTTTTCTAGTGATATAACTGTTGCAAATGTAAAAATATGACTCATACTAGAAGTTGAAAGTTATATTAGCAAAAAAAGTTACAACAGGATTAAAGTGTCAATAAATGGTGAGCTCTTATTCTGATAAATGACAGAACAGCATGATTTTGTTTAATTCAAATCTTGTTTTGCTGCTGGAATCTTATGATTGCAGTCGTATTTTAGTCTGACTTTAAATAAATTGGTTTTATTTTTATTCAAACACCAATTTATACATGAATGAACATTTAATGCCAGCTTATCATTGCGAATGAGCTTTTAAGAGATATAAAAGTATTTACTCTTTAACTGTTTTCTCCACTTTTTGTATTTACTGTATTTTATTTGAAATTTAATTTTTGATAACTCAGAAAAACTGTCAAAAGAACGAATAGAAGAGTTTTGTGCTGTTTGTCAGCCGTAATGTTTGCTCAAAGAAGCGATGCGTGAAATACTAGTGATTCGAATAATAGTATTTACAGCAAATTTTCAGGGCTCAAAATCTGGCCTTTTCTATCATTAGAGTAATGAGAAAGTGAGCCATCAATTTTGCCCCAAAAAGATAATAGTAAATAAAATTTATAACTTCAAGCGTTAAAGAGTTTGAAAAATTGGTTTGACTTGAGAACAAAAAATTATTGCTATAGTTTTAAGCCAAAGGGTGAAAAGAAAGACTAACATGAGCTTGAAATCAAAGTTTTCAGTGATAGGAATGGTTTGAATATAAACTTTTCAACGCTATAGTGGTTGAGATAGCGTCTGATCCTCTTCAGCAATTTGAAATTAAAGCATCGCATTATATTAAATGCAAACTCAAGTAAATTGAATTATGACCCGACGAATAAGTTAGCATAAAGACTAAAACCAAATAAAATTAACGCTCTCTAGTATTGTACTCAACCAAATATATAGAGTATAAGGGATGAGAAGAGAATCAGAAGGGATGGGGAAGTCAAGCATTTGTGATATATATTTCCGCAAAATAGAGATTTTTCTTTTAGAGCTCATCGGACTGAGAGAAAGACGCTTTTGGATGCTTTTTGGTTGTAATCACGCCTTTTGTAGTGTTAGGAACACTATTGAGAATATGGAATCCAATATTACTGAATAGTGTTGAGTATCCGCCAGTTGTGACGGCATTTCAGTCATAGAGTACGCAGTCCTTTGTGACTCATTCCAATGCATCTCAATTACAAACTCAAACTATATCAACGAATAGAACGCATAGCAATCAAATTCGGCCACTTTTCACGCGAGACTTGAGTGAATGGGCCCTCACTTTATGTATATTTTGGTCTTTTATTTCTTTTGAGTGTAGAAAACGGATGGGAATATGAGTCAGCAACGAATTTATAGTTAGTGAAGAGGAGTTAGAAATAAGTGAATTGCTTGAATTGCTCATCAAACAAATTTGGTAAAAGTCGATCCGAGAAACAAACACACGAAGCGTGCATACACTCCAAACTTTAATTAATTGAATATATGCCATGAGCACAAAAATTGTGGAAACAATCAAAAGAATAAAAATAAGAATCTAATGCCCTAACAGTGTAAATATGAATGCAATCGGAATACAAGTTAGTTATTTATTTTGTTAGCAGGATAAACATTTTCTTTAAGAAATCCACTTTAAGAAGACTAAGCACGTTATGCGCAAAAAAGAAAATATTGTGCGATCGCAGTATATTTTAGTTTTGCTTTCAAAGAAGGGTATAATCCTTGCAGCTGTGCTCTGAGGTTTAAGTAGCAGAATCTGTTTCTGGCAGATGAAGAATCTAACTTTCACTACAAAGTAAACCAATCCAGATATGAGACTAACGTAAGTGAGGGAGTGAGTCAATGTGTGTATGAGAGAGAGAGAGAGAGAGAGAGAGAGACGATGAAGACTCTTAGAAAAGCAAAAGCATATAACTTATGCAATAATTATATAGAAATAGATTGAATGATGAACGCGAATAGGAATGTGCGTGGAAGGCACCAGTGTTCATTCCAACAGAGCTAACACTTATCTCGCAGATCCTAGTCTTTCAAACATCCCCTGAGGTTTTCATCTCTCAACTTCAGGTTCGGTCACTCGCTTAGGTTAAGCTCAAGCAAAGGGAAGACGCAGATGGCGATTATCTTAGTTGTAAATTTATATGTGTTCAACTTGTACGAAGTATTTCAATCAAAAAAATTCTATATCAAAACAAATAAAACAATGGAATCTCTTTACCATAACTAGAATAGTGATAGCATCGACTCTTCTCACAGTGCAAATTATGCTCCAAAATAGCAGTGAATATACAATACAATAAAATACTAGATTTATTATAAACTGTTGGCTGCAGTCGAAAACAAACTATTTTCTCATCTATAGTGGAGGGCATTCAACGTAAGATTTAATATGAGATACGAATCACAATTGGATGGCGTATGCAATTTAGTGCTATTTTTTTATTTAGATTAAACTACAGTCAAGATTAAAGCCAGAGAGCAAAATACGCGGGAAACACAGCAGGAGTGTTTTATAGTGGCAGTCAATCCATTCCAATCTAAAATCTAAACTCAATGCTATAATAATGCATCAAATATTATATGAATCAATTCATTCATCAATTATACTTTCATTCTATTTACTTATATTCACACACATTATTCATTATTACCAACAATGGGGTAAATGGTATTTCCCAATTGTAAAAATTCATGGTAATAATGAATGGATGATACTCTCACTTTCCGTTCTCTCTCCTCTTACTTCTCTTTCACAATAACACAATTTTGCTTTAAAGGCAATACCACTAAAATCCTTGCGGTTTATGGCTTAGACATTTTATGCAATATTTTTTTGTCTCAAAAATACAGGATTTATCAGAAGCCTCATTACGCTTATAATATATTTTAGATCGAACTCAATAAAGTGCAGTACAGTAAAACTCAGTTGTTGTCAAAACCTGGAGTCAATTTTCAATATGAGTTAAGACATTAGGGTCACAATATTTTCATATACAGTAATATTTAATGTATCAATAGAATAGACGTGAGAGAGAATTATTAACTTGAGTTTACTGTATTGAGTCCAACATCAATAATATGACGCATACACTACTCAAGCACTACAGAGTATATTAATATTATATCTGAAAATTTTATAAACAAAGCCCGTCACATACTCATAAATCTTATGAACGCCCGACACAATAGAGCATCATATCAATAGTGCTATATTTGCTATGCAATAGTGCACTACTTTCACTACATATACAAAATCGCATAATCAATATTTTTAGCTTATATTTGAAGAAAGATATTGGGCTTCATCTCATTCTACTTTGGATTTACGTGCCATCATTTCAGCAAAAATTTTATCTTTCATACGATGGCAATCAATCAACTAAATGTCAAATACACTTTAATAATTTACATCATATTTCTGTTTTGGAAAACTCAATAATTATTTTTTTAATTAACGTTTCGCTCATAATTAATGCAAAAGTTTTTCAATTATTGAGCTGAATGAAAAAGATTTTATTATTATTCTCAAACTTAGCTTAACTCAAAGAGAGAGACGAGAGAAACGAGAGAGATGAGAGAGAGAGGCGAGGGAGAGATTTTAGATCTCAATTAAAAAAATACTATTAAACTTTGGAGTGAATAATAAGCTTCAGAGCATTTAAAGCTTTTATTTCGATAAGAAAGAGATTTTATTTTTGCATTTTGTTCAAAACAAAAGTCATGACAGAAGTGGGAGCGGACAAAAAACTGCAATAAAAATAGAGCGTTAAGGCATTGAAAATAAATTACAAGTGAATTTTGCCGTGAAAACATTGCACACATACTGTACATTAGTCTCTTGACACTTGCAAATAATTCACGCCAACCAAAACTGATCCAAATGTTGTTTTGTATTTTGTGTGTATCATACAATCTGTGCCCTTAGACAGCAGGCAAGGTATTCATATACTGTTTTACTGGCTTTACTGACAATACTCTATAGTTTGAATGTAAAATATATACAATAAAAATAAGTTATGCCACACTATTTGGCGACAAACAAACTCCTGCACCCCATATCCTGTAGTGCACATAATTCTATACCTGCTTTTTTATTAAAACTAATGCATTATTTCAGCTTCTATTGTATTTGCTGGTTATACCATATGCAAGACTAAAACCCTATTTAATATACACTGTGTAATGTCTATTTTAGAGCCCATATGTCTGCATCATTAGTGATTCACATACGCAAATTTATTGGTCCACTATTGCTAATAATTTATAATAATATTATATAATATTGGGTGATAAGCACTTCAACCGAAACTGCAACTTAGTTGAGGTGAGAAACAGTAGTGCAAAATGTGTTACACCCAAAACTCATTTGTCAATCCAAGTCCCTCGACATTGCTTTTTGTGAATATTTAACATCGTTTTATCATACCTTCAATTTAATGTACATTTTCTAGCATAAGATCAACAATATTTGCCTTTTGTGAATATAATTCAAATTTTTACATGAGTTCAAACCAGTGTTGCTTAGTTTTAAAAAATTTATTACATTGAATAAAAAAGCAAAAGTCAATTCAAATAGTTTTGAACCAGGTTTCCAAAAATGCGTTCTAGTATTTAGGGTATGAAAAATGAGAAGACATTAGAGATTCAGTTTGACAAATGAAACGAATGCTATGCAGTCGTCAACTAATAATTAGAAATATTCATTAAAATTTATTTTCATGACCTTATACTTAATTAAACAATTTATTTTACAATTTAATTGATTGAATTCAATTTAGAAAATGAAAGTGTAATATTTTAAATTAATAGTAAGCTATGCTATAATAAATACCAGTCTTAATGATCTAATTACGTTCAGACACACAGAGAGTGCAATAATATGTAAAAGCCCCTCATTTTTTGTTTTTCTTCATTTACTGCATGAATGTTATTAAATGTTAGCATAACGTAAAAAGTAATGCTTGCAATCCTTGTAACCTCCTTTGCCTCACCCAAAATCATTTGTCAAACAAAAAGTTCAGCCCATTTTTAATAAAGGACGATAAACTATTTGAGGGGATGGAAACTCCAATTGAAATCCAACTAAATATATACACCGTATGTAATCAAAAATTAAGATTTTATAGCTATTCAAGTTGGAAAAGTATGTGATTTAATTTAGCCTTTAACTTGAATTGAATGTAGAAAATAATGCCAATGACTAGTTTAATGTGTTAACCCGTTTTCCATTAAGAAAACGTAACACTGAAATGCACCAAAAGGTAGATCAGCAAAAGAATAATAAGAAATAGTTAGATTGAAGGGAATCTTCACTAATAGACTTTAATGATATGGCTGTCAATTCTTCTTGACATGCGACAAGTTAGACATACCGAGAAAATAAAAACACCACTAAAAAGTAAAGTCATATCTAAATATATATCTTGAGGCGAATTTCTTAATGTGAGGTCGTAACTGATCCCATGCTTGCTTAAGTTAGTCCATTCCATATAAATAGCTATAATAGCTGACAGTTAGTTCAAATAATTTGAAAATGCCTACAACAAGCATATGAAGTTATCGCAAATTATTGCAAATAATGAGCATTACCTCCAATAGACAAGAATGGTATGAAGTTTGAAACTTGACCGCTCGCGAGGTTTCAGTTTTTAGTTAGGAGTTGGGCGAAGCGGAATGCACTGCGAATAATGCGCCGGAGTAGAAGTCAAGGTAATTGTCCGATTAGAAAAATATGTGGAAATGTAGAACATAATTATACTGTCGGATGCTTTCAATTTAATGGCTCTGTTTTTCTTGTCTTGCTTTACAGCGAGAGTGAGTAAGTGAAAGAGAGAGATAGAAGTATTCGTGTTATTAAAAATATTTTTGTTACTATGGAAAAAATTGTGAACCAAATATGTCTATAATTTGAGTGCTTTAAATAATTCAACAATAAAAGTACAGTACAAGTGGAATACAAGTGTTATTCGAGTTTAAAATAATGTGACAAAACGTCAGAATAAATATGAAATATAGTAATTTCATTATCGATCGGATTCACATAAAAACATATTCATACATATGATATAATTTATGAGAATAAAAATACAAAAAACAAACCCATATTTTTAATTAATTTATTGGTAAAGGCTTGTGAAATGAACGATAATTTTTTCTAAGAGACATTAAAAGTTCAAATAGAGAATCGGAGCAATTGCTCAAATGGCTAATGAAAATTCCAGAGAGAGAATGAAAACTAAGCAAAAAAGGGAATCAAATAGAAAGAAGAAAAATGAGTTGCGAAACATGCAAACCTCAAAAATGCATTCGACACCAGCACAAGAATTGGCAAATGACAACCAGTGAAGACAACAGCTGCTTAATTCGTGGCAATAAATGGACTCTCATTTAGTTTAATTTATATTTTAGGGTCGAAATAACCCCAGGGGTTAATCCGGTGATAGTATAATATAGAGACTAATTTATGAATCTAATTAAAGGCATTCCCAGAATACTATAGTATATATTACTATTACTTGGCATATATTTGTAGAAGAATGTGGAGGACCTGTGATTTGATGATAAGCTACTAAAGCACTGAAAACAGGAAAATGCAAAACAGTGGAAAGTTTTATTAAAGGAAATATTTTATAGGAAACAATACAATAACTGTAAAGAGAAATAGTGACGGCTTGAATTTGAATCGCAAGTAATCCCTTTTTATAGTAGCTCTTCAATCAGTGCTGCACTACCAGAAAGTCTTGTATCAATGAAAAGCAGAGAAATCAGATTCAGTCCATTTCACATAAAAAGTTGAGCTCAACTGTTACTGCTATCGTTAAATTAAGTTTTGGCCATAAAATACGATAATACTGAACACCAAATTTTAATAATAGTGGTCATAAAATTTATTGGATTTCAGTCACAGCTCTGCACATACAGGTATGATATCAAGTATTAATTTAATAAATATAATAACAGTTCTGTACGTGTAGTAATAATTCAATTTTCGCTAATTCTTCCCATTTCAAAGACAGCAAAGATCTATTCACGAAATTATGAGATTCTTTTATGTTATTTTGTCAGCATTTCATAATGCACTTAAAGCTGATTACAGAGCACGCAATATATTTTGATGTATTTAAACATAGCTCATAAATTGAATGAATGAATTTTTTTGTACAAAATTTTTAATCTATTGTATAGAAAGAGTGTAAAACATTTTAATTATTTACATTGAGAATAAAATAACTATTACTTGCTTGTGATAAAAGAGATAATAACAATAAAAAATTAAATATCCATCAGACATACTGAGATACATTAGATATACCTCTATTGTATTATGTTTGATGTGAGAAGAGGCACAACATTAAGAGTTTTAATAAATAATAGCACTTGTTGTCTATAAGAAAGACTAAGAAATAGAAAAGAAGCCAAATTTGTTGATTAAATGTGTTGTTTATCATATTGATTAAGAAATTGAGTCCATTATGCAATCGGCTCTTATGTGAATGTCTTCTCAATATCTTTCTATTCACCTCATTTAGAGTAAATGTATTATTAGGTGTATTACCGAAGGGACTTCTAATGGCATTCAGCAGAAGTATCATGTTATCTCATATAATGGTAAAAGCATACATTGTGTGTTGCATTACTGTCCTGTATATCAATGATGCGATTCTTCTCTACTGCAAATTCGTCAGTAATTAGGTTTTTCTTGTAATATGATGTCTCATTCTATGCTCCAAAGGCTTTCATCATAATCGCGTTGTGTTGTCTCAACTCTCACAAACTTATATTATAATCTCACTTTCACTAATCATAAATGTTTCATTTGATCTTTTTATTATTTTATACTAATAAATGTAGCTCTAGTTATGCGCTCAATCAAGTAGAATGTAAACAAATTCTCTCATCAAAAATAAAATCAGGGCTACAAGTTTTTTCTCAAGTCCTTATCATATTTAACAGCAAACTTATATCTCTTTTCAACTTTTTTCTCATGATCAATAAATAGTTCGAGATATTATTTCCAATGGTTTTATCAATTTAATTAAATTAGTAATAAAATTAATTAAATAATTTTCAAAACACAGAAATGAAAATAGAGAAAAGCGCGAATCAATTTATTTATGAATTGAGCTAAAGAAATAATTTGTGTTTAATAAATAAATAAATAATATTACTCTTCAAGTTTGATGATAAATAAATCATTAAAATAGTATTTATTTTTTATCGTTCATCTTTAGTTATTTTTCAGCTCAAACCTGTCCTTTCGAAAACTCGTCTTATTTATTAAGTTTTTCATTGCTTTTTGGAAATAAATGTAAAATTCTTTATAAGTCAGACATCATTCACTTTGATTCTTAATTTCAAAAGTTTATCACAAAGTGAAGTGATTGCGAGAAACAGTGCTATTAAGCAGAAGTAAAATAATTTTAAATCTAATAAATATAACTTAAGTTTAGGATTAAAGCAGACCAAACGTTAATATATTTCAAGAGTAAGTCTTTAGTATGTTTTAGATGACAAGAATCATTAGAATAAACAGAGCACGTAATATCAGAAGCATATTAGTCAACGTGGAATGAAATTTCAATGAGTCTTTCAAGAGAAACTGTATTTCAATTCTCAGTGCGGGTCACGTTCTGATTGACGGCGCGGTTATTGTTATTTCCGGTCAATAGCATTAAAATGAGACAACTTTTATGAGAGCATCTCAAAAGTCTTTGTGAGACCTAAGAATTGGATTTATGCTCTTTAGAAATAGTCGTTAGAATGATCTGTATTGTGATATCCCTTATACACCTCCCTTTTAAATAAAGTTTTACTTTAGACGGATTAAAGTCAATTTCATTGCTCACTGCCTGAGATGAACCCTCAAAATCCCTTAGCATTGGCATCGATACTCTCTTCAGAAAAGATCGAGTCTTTTATGCTTCAGTGAACAGGCGTAAGAAAAATATTTGCTTTTAGTTTTGGTTTGGGATATAAAATAGAGAATCAGTCGGTCTCACAATTGCATGAAAAATTGAATCACAGAAAATCTGATTGTCTGACGGCAGTAGTGAGAGATTGGGCTACTTTTCAACAAAAAAAACTGGTCACTGGCGGAACCAAAAGCTTTAAAATAAACTATTGGAATGGCTTTAATACATGCATTTACACAATAAAGATGTATTGCATGAGTACACAAACTAAACTTCTGTCGTTTCATATCTGACTATCAGCTTATATAAGAATCCGCTCTTCATTCTAGCAAAACGAGAAAAGAAATAATATTTCAGTGGATAAAACAGAAAAGAAAAATAATGAATGGGATCACGATTTTTCAAATATTCTCAGAAGAAACAAATGTATGTCTCAAAATTAAAATATATTCCCATTAGAACAAAAAAGTATGAAAAAAACATTAACTACAATCAAACTTAAGTAAAGTTTTGATATCAAGAGCTTTCAGAAAATGTAAAAAATGTTTTCACGAGACTAATGAAAAATATATAATTCTTCAATGTTTTACTTCTGTTAAAATACCGAATATTCGAGTCATTTTTCTATTAAAATTTTTCAAAAACGCCTTATGAATGAGACTGAACAGCAAAATGTATCTCAAAGCGAAACGGGTGGCGAAGCAATATTCAAGTTGATTGAATTTTTTCAGACGCATTAAGACCCAACCTCTTTAAGCGTTTTGAGAGTTTAACTCAGGCTAAAAGTCTTCATGTAAAATCGTGATCGAAATTAATTTTTAAACTCACAGCTTTCAAGTCGAGAAATAATTTCATTTCTTAGAATCCCACGAAAATTATTCATTTATTTGTTGCGTGCAGTGTGTCGTCCGTTAAAAGCATTTAAAAACTTTAGAGCTTAACAAAAATAACTAGAGCTTACAATGTGTAAAAGGAAGCTGAAAGAAATTGAAGAAAGAAACACCAGAAACATGTACCTTCTCTTTTCTCATACTTTTTCCATAAAAAAGGAAAATAAAAAATGTCAAACTTTATGTTGTGATGCTATCGCGAACCACTAAAGCAATAAGTATAAGTATAGATCAATAGTGCACATTAGGTTTCACTTGTGTCTAAAATGCTATTCTTTTGGTACATCTTTCGCTCTTTACTTCATAGGTTTACGAACAGAAAACTCCTTTCAATAGCCAAAGGCCACGATAACAAAAGGTTTTTCTTTCAAATGAGAGAGAAGAGAGCCAAAGAGTGAGAACAATGTTAGTACAGAGTGTATTATGTGTGCCATCAATGTATTTTAGATACGCTCTCTTCTAATAATACCCACTAGTATTTCTTTCTTATCATTTTCTTGGGTGAGAAAATTTAGCGACTGACCGAAGGAATACTTTCCACTTCATCAAACATGAATATTGTAGAAACGCTATAACAGGAAAATATGAGGTATGAAATTGAACTCAGTTTCTATTCTATTCTCATTTTTGCTGCTGTTCTTGATCTAAAGCCAAGGCTCCATACATTTTGAATGCAGAAAAAAGTTTTTTTTTGTAAAGTTAGAATAGAATAGCTATATTGAAAAGATCAATAGCAGAGCACAACAACCCTCCAATTTGAGACTGTATATGAATAATAAATCGAATGAAGTGAATGATATCAGGGATTCTGAACCCCTGTTGAGGGCTAAGAAAAATTGCTGCAGAGGTTAAGGATGGCACCAAAGGTGACTGTGAGATAAAGAAGCAGAAAGCGTTGGCTTTACTCTTAAGATTATTATTTGATATGCAGGTGTTCCACATTATTCTATTGATGTGATTAATATTGGAAATGTGGCAAAATTTGAGTAATGCTAATAAATAGACACTAAGAAAAGAAATAATATGTTATATTTGGCCAATTCAGACAATAAGCCTTATTTCTATCATTTTTATTATATTTAGCTCAGAGGCACTTATGAGACACGATATAACAATTCAAAGATGTAGTCTATGCTTGAGGCAAAAGTCACTTTATGTCGATTAAGTGAGCATTAGATATGAAAAATAATTTTATAAGAAAAACAGGTTTCGTTTATGTCGTAGAGGAGTATCATAATCATCACGCAATGAATGTGTGGCAGCGCCAGAGATATGGTCTTATGAAAGAAAGGCTCACCAAAAAGTATCAAATCATGACATAATGTTATGGGTTGACGGCGCTGTACGGCCTCAAAGTATATCCTTCATCATTATTATTATAAGTTTTGAGTTGTAGTTCATTCAGTATAATATTATTCATTGTTCATAAAAATTCCACTTCAATGGTAAGAACACTCAATTACCTAATGATGAGACGATGGAAAAAATGTAGCATCGCTTCAGACAAATTTCCTTCTCGAGAAAACAGGTGTTTTCACATTATGCAAAGTTTAACAATAATGTACACTTTGAACTACACTAAACAACAATATAAAACTACAAAACTATTCCTTAATAATTGGGCTTCTCTTCAGTTCATTGGCTTCAGACGAGTTTCATTTCACTTTATTTGATCTTTTACTCTGAAGCCTTTTTCAAAATAGTGATTCATGTCCTACTGTTGATTGTATGAGATTCACGAACATTTTAGACAACACTTGACATTAACTATTTATGGGACTGAAAATCATTCTCAATAGTAAAGTACCAGTTCTTTCACGTACAGTTACAAAATTCATTTAATGCAATTTATACCTAGAAAAATAACTCTTTAAAAGGGCGTCTCATTTCTTTAATAGACCACATGCTGTAGTTTAGCATTTCTAATATATTGAAAATGTACTATTCCTTGAATTAAGCAATTTTTTACAGAATTTGCTCAACACTTTGATGAAGCGTCGCATAAGAGTTCAAGTTCGGCACAAAAACAAAAAATTACATTAAATTGGCGTAAAAATGTACGCAATGCTACCTTAAGCTCAAAGGCGTAATAACACACGAACTCATTTTTCTGTTTGATCCGAAACGCATACCTTTTGTTAATATTCTATTAGCAGTACTTCCTTTTTCTCAACGAACATCACCGGCATATTATTTTTCACTGTCTATCGTCTTACAAATGATTTGAATTAATTTTAATTAGAAAGATAAATGAACTCAAGGAAGTATTCAATAATATACTTAGTACACTATCAGTTCTTCATTTAAAATATTGATGGAATGTTATGACTCTAACTTATATTTGTTTAGAAGTGATAAGCAAATACATGTTAAGCTATTATGAAATTATAAAGAAAAACTTTATGCAAAAAGAGTTTATGAATTAATAAATATCATAAAAGATTCATAAAAAATAAATGTGAATATATTATCAAATGACTAATGAGTCGAATAAAACAATTTACTAAAAATATAATATCTTCATTTAAGCGAAATTAATGTGCATTTCTGTTTGTGTTTCTATATTTGAATATTCAGGTAAATGTACATTTGTCTAAAAATCAAAATGCGAAAGGGCTCAACTCATACTTGATTTTCTTTATAATAAGATTGATTATGAGTTTAAGTAATACTTCAATACTTTGATAAAACTTGACTCAAATAAAAGTTTTCAAGCTTGTGATTAATTGTTAGGGAAAACTTTATTCAATTTAACTAAAACTTTAAATAAAAATTCAATATAAAATTGAATCAATTTGTAGCTAAAACTTAAGTTTTATTTTGATATAATAATTGAAAATTTTTGCTTAGTTTGTTAGGAATTTAAATTGATAATTTTGCATATACTGAGTATTTAGAAAAATATTTTGAGTTCTTTCTTTTTCACATTTAATATAGACTTTTAGTTAAAATTTTCTATTTTGTTACTTTAATCATCAAATACTTCATGCAATAGTTGTTGTGTTTTGAAAGTAAGCACAGTTTCTAATTCAAAACATATAATTTTTATTCGAATTCAGAAATAAATTCTGTAAGTTTTTCGATGTCCAAAGGTTTTTCTCTAGAAATCAGCAAAACCGCATCATAAGTCAATTGTAAATCATTTGAATAATATTCAAATTTTAACAATATTGAAGTTGAACCGAATAATTGTAATGTAGGTCACAGTTTACATATTTTTGAATTATTACTAAACTATGTATTTATTTACCTTATTTTGATAATCAAAAACTCATGCTTTAAAGTTTGTTAATAAAGTTTACTCTGATTTATGACTGAATTTTCTTAATGATAAGTGTTTGGAAAAAAGACTTGATTACTAACTTGAAACTAATGAACTTTTGAAAGGCCAGAAATATTCAGTAAAGCCTTTATGTTTTTACAATTGTTTCGAAATGTACATTTTGCCCAAACATATTGATATGTGAGTAGTATATTGTGGTTATTTTTAAACATACTGTCAGCTAAGAGAAAATTGTTTACATCATCAAATTTAATTTGAATAAGTTTAGAAACAACAAATAATTATCATTGAAAAAATAAATGCAAACACTTTCATAATAAACTTTTTTTCATTTAAAACTTGTGGAAAATTTCAATATAAATCAAAATATTGTAGCTTTATCCTCAACATATTGAAGGCTCAATAAAGAAATTTAAATACACGGAAGTTATAATAAATGTTAAATTGACTCTTATTCTAATTTATTGTTTTTTAAGACATGATTAAACAAGACATCTGGTAAACCAGTACTCTATTTGAATGTCATTTTATTCGAATCCTCTTTGAATTTAAGTAAAACTTTTATTGAATATTGTGGAAAAATCTTTTTAATTATGGAGTCAGCTCTCTCTTAGAAAAATAACTACAATATACTACTTATATGTGATTATTTGGCCGAGAAATTGAAAAATTCCTATTATCTGCAGCGTTAGAATTCGATCCGATGGTCAGGATTATTTCAGTAGTGAGTTATTCCAAGACATTGATCGCCATATGTTTCACAATTAACGCATTGTTAGACTTCGTTCTTCTTATCGCTTTTGGTAATTAACTTACTCTACTTTCATTCTAGTAATTACAGACTTACAATAATTGTAGACATCATTTACTTGTATCATCTTTTTTACTATCATTATTAGATTCATAGTCTCTCAGTAACCATTAGATTGACATTTAGTTCAAATTATATATTTCTCTATCCAATACAAGCAATTTTTCGAAAGGATGAGTCAATTCAAAACTTTTTCAACTTCAGTTCTGTTATTTTATAGTGTAATTTAGTTGAAGTGAATTATTATAAGTAATTAATTTGTTTATTTAAAATAATTAATATGACATTTTGTTATTTTAGGGAAGAGTTGGCAAAAATGCATTCAAGAATCGCGTGTCAATAACATATTTAATATATGGTATATACATAAATAAATTATTCTAGTAGTGAAGCCTAAGCACCATAAAAAAAATGTGCAGAGTATTAGAAACAAATGTGAACATGTAATGATAGCACAGTAACTCAAAGAATAAGTTATGTATTGCATTAACAGCAAAATTCAAATCTTTATTATTGATTTCTCTCTCACCCTCTCATAAATTTACTAAATTCATAATTATCTAATTTAAAGTTTGAGCGATGCCAACAAATGTAGTTGCGTTCAAACTAGAGTTTCATGCAAATCAAATGTATGAGAAGCCCATAAGGATAATAAAATAACAACATTTTTGCGGAATGTAAAACTTATGCAGTCAGTAATAAGTTAAGCATAAAGCTCTCTCTCTCTCCCCCTCCTTCTCTCACTCTCTGTCTGTCTGTCTCTGTCCTCTATTGCATAACTGGTGAAATCAATTCGAACTAATACAGTGTATGTGATATGTTTGTCTTGATTATAGAATCAAAATAAAAATTTTCTTCTCCCCAACTCTGCAAATAAAGTTCGATCCAAAAAGTAATGCTGTATAATGTAATGTATTTGATGTGAAAATGCCTCTGGACTTAATTAGTTAGTCAACTGGCAGTGAATGAGATGAAGGCGTATTAAGGCTACGAAACCCGACAATTGTTTATTTATAAGCAAAGAGAAAAAATTTAATAGAAAAAGTCAAACGTGTTGCAAAGGATTTGAAAATAAGTTGAATAATTTGAGGAATTAATCAATATTATGTCTCATAAATTTATAATTATCCGTTTTATAGACAGTTATAATTTTCTAAACGATAATTACTTTAAGTAATGTATTATTATAAGAATGGCGTCAATCAAACAAAATTAACTATTTCTAAAAGTACAGTAGTTTTTTCACGGGCATAAGAACGCGCTCCCGTTTCCTCATCTTTTTTATCTTTTGTTATGTCACTCTACATATATGATTGCTTTAGATTTTTGCGGCCTTCCTTTTGTTCAAATATAGACAATGTTAACAAAAGTCACTTTATGGTACTGTATGAGTGATTAGCAACAAAATCCATAAAAAAGTTTTCTAATATTACAGTCAGAACAGTCATTGTGATTATACAACCAATAGTAATACCATATAACTTGATCTGTTAACGAAAAGCTGACGGTCAGAGATTTACCCAAATGTTAATTAAACTTTGACTCTCTTTGAAAATATCGCTCTCGTTCTGGTTCTGTTCTCTCTTATTCTTTTGAGTTGAGGGCACGAAAAGGGGTTCATAATAAATGAAAGAATAACAGTAGTATAACTCAGTAGTTGTTCGCAGATTTTGAGTCTGCAATATTGAAGTGAGTTAGAAAAGAGAAACCAATTTCATCCAATCCATCACTGGATGACAAGCAATGTTGTCACACCTTATAAATATTGGAAACTTTCATTGAGGCGCATGCAATCCATTGCAAAACTCATATTGTGTACTAAAGAATAATAATGTATTAGATATGTATTATCTAACGTTAAGACGAGGCAAAGGCGTTGGTCTATCACATTATTCACATGCAAAACTTTCAAAACTAAATATCGTTTGATAGCATGTAATGTTTGTGGTATAAGTGAGAAAAAGGCGGCTTTCAATAGAAAAAACTTACCGAACTTTTGATGAGTTGTCAGTTATACACCCTTTCAATAGATAACCTGTTTAGTGATAACTTCAAGCGCCTCAATATTGTACTGTTCAGTATTCCACAAAAGTTGTTAATTTACAATTAAATTGTTCGTTCAATTAAATAATAAAAGTAATATATTTTGTTGGCTGACAGTTAACTACAAAACCAAATTTGAACTCAAACCAAAATATAATAAAACGAAATTGAGTAAAAATCCAGCTTTTCTTTTAGCGAATAACACATCAGATATTAAATAAAGTTATATTTAGAAATACTTATAACTCAATCGCTGAAAAATAGTTCCGACTATCAAAGGATTAAAATATAATTCGCAGGATTTTTTCACACAATTTATTGGTTTGAGAGCAATAAGTTTTGACAATTTCTCTTCAAATGCCGTTCTAAGCACACAAAAAATGCTGTGCACACAACTAGTAGTAATAAACTTCTTCACAGCGCAAAATGTTTCTTTTCATAGCAAACATGTGGTGGAGTGAATAGTGCGGTGCAATAAGTGACCCGACCAACGATGGCAACCAACCAGTGATGGAAACATAGAGCCCAACCTTCTAATCGACTACTTTTCTATGGCAGCTTCCACTTTACCACAAGAGGTAGATATGCGTTAGTATTCCATTTCATCATTGTGTCGAACATACATCTAAATAGAAGAAAAAAGATGACAGAAAGCATAGACTTGCACTTTGTTTTCTTTTTCTCTATTTTTTCTTTTGATGGATCAACGCATACATAAGTTATAGGTATTGATGATTGGGTTTTCATGCTCTTGGTCTCAATGTCTTTGCAATTCGTTTCTACTCTCAATCTAACTATCTTTACTAGCTTTAGGTATAGCGTGCTCTAAAAGTGTGCTCAACTAAAGGTGTTCTTATTTTATCGTTAAGGAGAGGAGTTCTCTTTCTCTTACAAGAGATGAGTTCGAATAGAGAAGAGGTAAAAGTATTAGATTAGAAGCCTTTTTCGTATCAAAAACATTAATTCACAAACACTACATCACAATAGGATTGAGGAAATATTCAGACTGTTCGCTAAAATATTATCCTTAAATTAGCATATTGTTTGTGCTACATATGCATGAGGTATCAGTACTACTACTAAAGAGAATAAGTTTGAATAGTTAATAGTAAATTCTGCTGAAAGGATACTAAAATATACTGAATTACGCCTTAATAAAAGTATACATTGTTATTGTAGTTTAAGTTACTATGTGAAAAGTTTTATTAGCGATACAATACATTGGATCAGCTCATGGATACATTTATATGCATCGATTGTAAAAGAAAACTGAATTCATGAATGTATAGTAATATTAATAATTGACGACACACTATACCGCTATGTTTTAGCTCTCACTCTAATTAGTCTCTCACGCAATGAAATCATCAATACTAACATTTTTATTGCAGAACAAAAATAACTCTCTGATAACAACAGCTTTACATTTGATGGTCGCATTAAAATTAATTTTTCTAATTTCATGAAAATAATTAAAGGATGTAATTTTATTGATTGAAAAAATCTCGAAATTGATGGCGTGAAGTGCACTTCTGGACTTAATTCAAACACATTAATTCAATTTAGAGCGCGTTTCAACAATTATAATAGTGAAAAAAGAATAAATTACAAGATATGTATTATAGCTAATCTGTTAGCGTTTGTAAACGTGTAACAATACAAAACTATACAAAACTAGTCAACTTTAGCTTTATTTCAATTCATGGCTGAAAGAATACCTAAACCGAAAAGAAAAATGCTCTCAACCATAATTCAATTCCAACGTTTTACACAAGCAGACACTCCTTCTTAAAAAATTAAGTGCAAAAATCTTATGAATTGAAAAGTAGAAAAAGAATTAGAAGCAAAAGAAGCAAAGCTAATACTAATACCTCTCATATAAAAGCAATGACTCAAAAGTTAAGTATAAATAATGCCAATTTAATGTGAATGAATGAATGAATGGGTGGCTGACAGTGAAAGTGAAATAAGAAAAAGATGCTAACAATGAATGAGAGAGAGCTCTACTTATATTTGTTATGCTCTGAAGATCACGTTGATAGCAGTTCTTAAAGTTTTCTGACCTTAAAAATAAGAGCCAAAGAGAATTTCGATAATAATTTCACATCACATCAACCAATTTGACGTCTAATACTTCTTCTATTGTCATTATATAACTTATTTCAAGGACGATATTCTCAACCAAACAAATTATATCCAATTATTTCAAAGATTATCAGATTATGATTGAGAATTTTTTATTTTTAATAAAGATAATTGTAATTTAATTCAAATAATCTTAATTTAATGAACATAATATAGTTTAAGGAAACAATTAAAATATAATAAAATTTTATTTGGAATTCTTTAGAATATAATTGCATTAATTGTATGATCAGAGAATGTACGATCATAAAAAGGGTTAAACTCAATAAATCTAGACCGAGAGTCGAAATCAACCTTGTTTAACAAGTCTCAATCAAATTATATGTTATCATAATGAGAGTACTTTTAAAAAATGGAGGTCAATGAGCTATAATTAAACTTTAGAACTTTTACGAACAAATCAACATAAAATTCTCACAATTAGCGGTTCAGCCAATTCGTGTACTACAGCGCAATTCATAGAATTGAGAAGTTTTATATTATTTTCGTAATTAAAAATTGATGCAAACTATTATTTCCTTATTTTATAAATAAAATAAAATTCAAAAATTAATAGAAACTCAATATTAAAACATTTTATTATGAGCTAAATTTATTTGTGAAGCTCCTATGGTTATGCTCTAAAACTTATAACAGTTATGTTGTGTTCATATAATAATGTTTTTGACCAGATCTCAGTTAGTGTTAAATTATATAAATTACACAAAGAAAAGTATCTACCATTAGTCAAATCTGAGTCAATTTCATAGTAAATTAACTTTTGATTGCTGTTAACTTAATATATATTTTTCTGTTTCTCAATTATAGTGATAAGTTTATCTAAAACCCCATTTTAATCACGAGTTCTGCCTATTAAACCTCTTTTATTAAGTTGTTATTGATTCAGATCTCAAAAATTAAGTCGAAGGAAATAAACTTTTGATAATACTTTTTGAAAGTAAGCAAAAATAAATAAAAGTAAGAATAAAATGATTTTTCCTCATACTCTCTACTCTATAAGAAGAGTAATTACTGTCTTCAGGCAAAGTCTGAACAACTGATAATTCATTCATGAATCTTCAGTATGACATAAAACAAACTTTTATCGCTTATTTTTATGAGAATAAAATCGAAATATAATTATAGGATTTTATAATGTAGTGAAAAATGGAATATTTTTTAGAGTTAAATTTTTAGAGTCTAACAAAAACTTGAATTACATAAGAATTACATTGAACTCAAAGATTTTATGATATGCAGACGTGTAAAACAAATAACTGTATAATACAGAGCGATTTGCATGTATAATGTGAACTTTCAGTTATACTTATAGCGAATAATTTACATAATTTTGTTTACTTAATGACAATTAAAATATACAATTATTATAAACCAGCACTAACTTTATGTAAATAATTTGATTATCTTTAGTGTAACTGAAGAACAAAGTATTTTATCATATATTATAAAGAATTAAATAAAATAATATAAATCCCATTATTTCTTAATATCTTCATTAATGAAGTACTAATTGATCGTTATTATCATTTAATTGACTTAATAATAGTCTCAATATAGCATTGAACAAATCATTAAAACTAATTTGATGGTAAGATTCACATAAAATGTTGATCTCTATTGAATGGTCTCTCGTATGTTAACAATAATAATTATTCTAAAATAAATAATTACTATTTTTAACTCGTGTTGTAAACGAGTTTAAGATTCGTACTTTTTCTTTGTTCATTTGTCTTTTAACCATATTATTGAAAACCTTCTACATCGTTAAGAATTGACAATAATTTCATCAAAATTTTTATGGGTTTAAAAATTTCAATATTATTGAAAGCTCTATTGAAAGCTCTACTCAATTCAATAAGTGAAGGCAAAATCTGCCTTTACTTTCGAATAAATATCGATATAAGGCTTAACTATAAATTAAATATGATTTATCTTTTGAACTGTTTCAATATTATTAATGAGTTTAATTGATGTAAAAATCCAACACGAGTTATAATACTGAATGAGTCTTCTTTCAATAAAATTAAATTTATTTGAGAATTACTGTTAATCAAAAAGTACAAATTTAATATTTTATGCAAATAAATAGTAACAATTGATTAAGTCAAAGAACTTAAGATGGGCTTAAAAACAAGTGAAGCTCAAATGACTTAAACTCACGTTGCTTAACAAATTCAGTAAATAATTGATTTTTTATAAAATATTTTCCTGAATGCAATCACAAACTCTTGATTCCTCCACATATAAATCGATGGATTTAAGATAGAAGTTGACTGACAGAGAAAACTAGTTATTATTCTTGCATTTTGTAATTCAACAGTTACTTCATTGTAAAGTTGTATTAAGACGACAAAAATAATGGGAAGAATGAAGAATATGATAACACCGAATACCATGACTAATGTTCTGATGTATCTCTTGTGCTGCCAATGCCATAATGGACGCCAACTCCCAATCAAATAAATCTGATTTCTGGCATGTAATCTAGCGATTAAATACATTTTGAAATAACAAACGAATATTAGAGCAGTGGTAACAATACAATGAATGCAACAATAATATAGATATTGTTTAGGAATACACAAAATTGGATCGCAATAATGACAGTCTCTATCATTACTCCAGAATAGAGTGAATGAACCAATGATTAGCGCATATGACCAAAGAATTACTAATAGAATAATTAGGCGCTTATTCGTTATGATCATAGAATATCTCAATGGATGGCAAATTGCAATAATTCTATCGATAGTAATGCCTAATAAGCTATGAAGAGATGTCATGAGCCATGTTATGGCCATAAAATATCTTATACGACAAGTAAGTATTGCACCGAAAATATTCTCGAAAATCAATGTCATTAAAATGATCGCATCCGATATTCCATTGAATAAATCCGATAAATTCAGACTTAATATACAAATATTTGAAGGACATCTTCGCAGAAGTGGAGACTTCATAATAACAAAAGCCACCAAAGAATTTAGTATAAAAACCAATACCATTAATACACTTTCGATAGTTATTGTAATCCATTCGTAATCACTTAATAAAGGAGATAATAATAAATCATTTTTACTGCTATTCGGAGCGATCGGATGAATCATATTTTAAATACAAATCAATTAAAACTCTTGTAGTCATTGAAATGAGTTCTTCAAACATTATGTAAATCAAGTCATAAGTATAAGGTTTTAGCGAATTATAAAATGGTGTCAATTAAACCTAATGTGAGAATTGAACACTTGCGAAGTTCAAATACATTTATAATCAAACAAATAAACTCATGAAAAATGAGTTACTTTAATACTTGAATTGTTTGCTTTTAATATAAGTGACTTAATAAGCACTAACGAAATTGAATTATTTATTATTAGTAAATATAATTTATTAGGACTAATAATGTTAGCCCTGATAATGCATTTTCAGACTTCCAAATCTAAAGTGACACATTTCTTATGGCTTGTATTTTATGTTTATGAATGAGTGGTTCTTGAAAGAAATAATAAAGTTTAACAATGAGCAATAAGCTATTGCTAGAATCGGTCTTTACAACTTTTGAATCTAATTTAATATGATTGAGTTTTAACTATTATTCATAATTATTAAATTCTTGGTTTTTAAAATTGGATTCATTTGTTTTTAGTTAGACTCGCAATTCTATCAAATAGATTAAATGAATTGTACACTTTGTACACTTTAATAATTTAAAAGGCTTACAACTATGAATTGGAGTCTTTAAAATGGCTTTAAGGCTTATTTAATGATATTTCACTGACAAGACTTTCACACAATAAAAAGTGAACTCAATTTATTTATTCATTCATTCAGTTTCATTCACCTGGAGATTAAAAATAAGTTGTTAAATAAGTTTCATACCTTGTTTGGTGTAAAGCATTAGTATAATGTTTATGTATAATTTATCTTCTATAAACAGCATAACGTTTCATCATTTAGAGGCTATTTAACACTCAGTGAGTTTAGAATAAGTTATAATATATAATTCCAATATTTAGTTCTGTATAGCTTTACAAACATGTAAGGCTTCTAACATCATAAAGAAGCGAAAACATATATATTTATTATCGATTAATGATTTCTGTACAAAATTTCTTTGTGCGCTCACATGATTTCATGTTCATTGAAAGCCGAGTCAATCAGATAATTAGATGTCACTTAAAGCTCTATTTTAATTAAAACTATATGAAAGTCTCATTATAATTATAAAATTGTAGAAATAGATTAAGGCAACGAATGATACAAGATTTGTGACTCAATCACAAAATTACAGACTACTGTTTGTGGAGCACCATATTTCGCCCGCGCACGATTCGCCCGCACCCTGTTTTCGATCCCCTCAATGACTAATTCCCAAAAATTTATCCGTTTTTAAACTCAAAAGCAAACTAAAACCAAAGGAAACTTACTTTAATTGAAGCATAATCATTTGAAATGATAATCTCATTTTAAAGTTAAGTTAACACAGCGAGAAAACCCGAAGGATTTTCTTCGCGATCGACCGGTTAGGTGGTCGACAAAGTTTGGACCCTCTGCACAGGGGAATTACCTGTATTCACTTATTTCGTGGTGGAATAGCACGTATAATTTAAATATAATTAATAATTTTGTTATGTTATATGAAATAAGTTATCTTTGGTTTCAGTTTAATTTTGAAAATGGGATAATATTTTTGGGAATTAGTTATTCAGATTGAAAACAGAGTGCTGGCGAATCGTGCGCGGACGAAATAAGGAGTAGCCTTATTTCTGATATTTAAAATATAATGCGATTATAAAGTGAGTTCTTATGGATTTGATTACTTATTATTAATAGAAACCTATCCTCTTATATTCAAGATATGATTTTGAATTAGACTTGAATTTTGATAGTGTGACCAGATCTCGTTGAGGTTATTCCGGGAGTTTGAAAAATTTTGTCCATTCTGGGTGTGGTCACCATTAGCTTTCAACTCTCACTCTGTTTCTAACTAGACATCGAAATTAGGAAAAGTTTTAAATTATTTTTTTCATTCAAACATTTCAATCTCAAACAAAGATTCTTACTTTTAGTCTCAGTCTAGAAATTAAAAAATATTTAATTTACTATTTAGAAAGTATCAATCGATAAAATAATTGCATTACTTGTTAATTAAGAATTTAAAACTTAAGTTCCGCCATTCAGTTACTGATAACAAAGAGGATGATAATAGGAATTCTATCGGTGTATATTGTATTGTTGTTGATTCCCTTTATCATTCAATTGTATAAACCATACAATTAAAAGAGCACTTGTTTTGCCACATTGATTGTCAACTAAAATTAGCTTAAACTCGAGTCCATAACTAAGTCATCAAATGCAAAATAGACTCAATTCTTAGAGTCTTGGATTCAATTAAATTCAGACAAAATAATACATTACAAACAAATCTGAGCTAAAACTCTACCAAATATTATATTGAAACAGAGCTGATTCAGTATTATAACTAGTGGTGAGATTTATTATGAATTATGAATTTAATTGTTACCATAATAATCAACATCGTTTTGTTCCACCACTAATTTAAGTTAAAAGTATGACTTTCAGTCAGAAAATTTATGGAACACATTCTTAAAATTTCTCAGAATTGAGTTTTAGAATTCAAAATGATATATTGTAACAGTTTTGAAATTTTAGTTTCTGTAATAATATGAATGAATAGTATTTGTCATTTGATGGGTGTTGAGTGAATCTTTTATTGTCACAAAATGTGAATAGACATCAAAATGATGAAAGTAAATGAAAATGTATGCACAGATAATGATTTAATGCACAAATGTTGAAATTTAAGTCCAACAAATCGATCGCAATCCAAATGGAAGAATGAATAAGATTTGTGAATACGATCAAGTAATTGGAGACTGACATAAAGATTACAACTGCCACGAAAGGAAGAGAGCCGTCCACATGCAATATGTGCAATAAAATAGAATTAAATCGATCCGTTCGCGAAACTTTATACTTCACCTTAAAATAGTTGAACTCTTAACGCTTTAGAAAATCTAAATGCATACGCCTTTTGTAATCCAAAGTAACAATAGAGTTGAACATTCATTTTTAAATTAGTGCTTAAGCTGAGAAACACATTAAAATGGCTACAATTCAAGGCTTTCAACACGTAAAGATAATATTAGATCGCAATGGAGTAGCATTTCTTTTATCAAAATAAAAGTTTCGGATTACCAGAAGTGGGTTTTTGTTATAAAAACATATGCTCTATAGAGTCATGCATTATTAAAATTCAGAAACTATGTCTCAGTTTTGAAATTCCAAAAATACTAGTTCAGCAAAAGTATGGAAAAAATATCAGTACTTGTATTCTATGAACTTTTATTTTTTCATGAAAAATATTCAGCGAAATCATAAGAATTCTTATTTAAAAACATTGTAATCAATATTTTTTTTAGAAATATTTGACAAATTAGATCTGAGTGAATATTTAGTAAGAAACTTATAATAAGCATGAACTATATTTTAGTTTTGGTTTAAAAATATATATTTATCTTTATTATAATATATAAAAATAAAGTACATGTAAATATTTAATAAAACAAAAGTTAGAGTAATTTATATTGAGAATTGTAATGCACAGCTTAATCGAGAGTCCAGTTCCGCATTAAAACCAAACCCATTGTTCTTCTCTGATGTTTGCATAAAATGAGCGAATGCTTAACAAAATTAAATTGTAAACGTATAACAATTTCATTTTACTTCATTCCATTTCATTGTATATAATTAGGAATGTATGTAAAGTTTGCAATAAAAATCCGAAACGAAATGTAAATAAATGACATGTAGTAGTAATGAATCAAATATATTTTGTAGGCATAAAACTTATGTCTAACATTAAGATTATAATCACACGAGTGAACACTAGAGAAATTAGAGTTTTTATAAAGTGAAAAATAGTGCACAAAAATACAATGAAATACAATGCATTAAATGAATATATAGTGATTAACATATAATGCATATGAATATTTGAAGCATAGCTCTATTTTAGCAGTTTATATATCATGTAAGCCATACCAGTACTAAAGAATCTCTCTCTCTCTCTCTCTCTCTCTCTCTCTCTCTCTCTCTCTCTCTCTCTCTCTCTCTCTCTCTATCGTTTGATTGAGATTCGTATGCGATTCAAATATGATGCACTGTATCATACATATAATCTGCAATCCTAATGACCAGTATAAAAATTTTTGTTCTGTGACTCGGAATAAAACTCTTCAGTTCCCAACTTAATAAGTTAGTTCATCACTCCCTATAACTCGTGATCTGTTTACTGAAATTCCCAAAAAGACCAATAGTGTAAAAGTGAAAAATGCTAGCATTAATTGATTACTTCAATTAAAGTAATACAAAACTCTCACATAATATGTTATTATGTAAATTGATCTAAATTTTTTTCTTCACATTAATTATACTATAATATGATCTTTCTGTTAGGCCTCTTCTTATCATTAAGATGATTATCATCATTATTCAAATAATGATTTTTTATTAGGCGGAATCAAAAATAAGAAATCATTTCAGAACATTCAATGCATCTATGGATCACTTCTACTATAATTTGTTTTAATGTATTCAATGATGACAAAGGGAAACACGATATTCGGTTTGAATAGTATTGTATAATATTTGAGTTTCTCAATAAATAACAAATTCTAAAACTATACTAAAAGTTAAAAATGTTGAGGTTTTGTTTCAAAAAAAGTTATTTAAATTTTTTTTATGGATCTCTGCTCTCATTATAAAGCGGTTAGAATTAAGAGATTATTATAATGCAATCAGAATAATTGTGACATATACTAACTTTACAAACAGTTGAACAACGATTAAGTCCACGAACTTAATTAATGCCTAGAATTTTAATTTGCCTCTTCATAAATATATTCACTAGGAATGATTTTTTACGAGATAGCATTCTATGGTATAACTCTTTACTTGTTATACCATAAATTAGCCTTTTTTTGTCGAAACACAACCGCATTCTATTTTTCTAATAGTTCACAAACTATAATCAAACTTTAATTAACCTTAGAATCTAAGATCAATCCATAATTTAAGTTATAACGCATTGCTTTAGATAAAAGTGTCAGCTCTCCTAAAAAAACCAAAATTTTACCCTAATCTCTCTGGATCTAAATTAATGTGTTTGAAAGTTATCCGCAAAAAATAAAAAGTTTAAACAAGTAATACAAGTTTGAAGCTAACCATTAAATGTTATCCAAGATTTATTTAATGACAGCTGCAATTAAACTTCACACTAGATTAAAATTTTGCTCACATAATACAAGTATTTTATAAAAGAATATACCATTAATTTTATAAAATATTGTATAGAATTTAAGAAAATATTGCATGACTTGAAACTATTGAATAAAATTATGATATGACTATCAATCGCATTACGAGAATCTCGAAACTATTTAATTGAATAAATATACGATTTTTTTACTTATTTGATGAAAAGCGAATCTCTGAAAATTAGTTTCAAAGATTCTAGATGTGAATAATTATTAATATTTGAAAGAATAAAATTGAAGTACAGTTGAATACTCGCATCAATGATCTAACGATAAATCATTTAAGCAATCAATTCATTAACCTGCAGTCAAACTGAGAAACATTAAAATTCCATTATTTAATGGCACATAATATGTTTCATTTTTTACTGATTTATTTCTAACAGGAAATGAGAAAAAATATGATTCAATAAATGATCCGTTTTATTATATTCAAAAAGTTATATAATCCTTAGATTCCTATATAAGTTTTCTAAAGCGAGAACTTTTAGGGTAGCGTTGACTTAAGCACTGGCGAACCCAAACAAAAAAGCAGGAGAAGTGAAAGTATTGCTTTTTAATGTGACGAACGCGTCAAAAAGATCATTTATCAGAAGAAGCAATTTTAAGTTTTTTTCAGCACAAACAAAGAAAGTCAATGCAGAACTACCTCCTATTGTGCGAAAGTATTTTTTAAGCTCAAAATCAAGTCACACTTAATGAAAAAATTGTGAAAAATCAACTTAAATAGATATAAAGTTTCATTAATCTAAACTGTGAAAAAGATGTAGATTAAAGTTATAATAATTAACTTTTGCTCCAATGTTTTCATTTTGATCGAATACATCAAAAACATTGGTCGTGAAAAATAATGATTAACATTTTAAAACCTTTATCCCTTTCACTTATGATTAATTTATAGCTTCGAGCCTTTTATTTAATTGGATTATAATCATTATAATTAATTGAGTTAACTTTAGTTATCATAATAATTGCAAGTCAAATGAGCTTTAAAAATGTCAGTTCAACAGAATACTATGATTTTGATAATTCTAGGAAAAAACTATCTATACTTCAGTATTTCTCTTTGATAGTATACATTCTGTATAGAATATCTATATTTTATTTATGCAAGAATCGTAAAAATAGTAAACTCAGTCCATTTTAAAATAAATTTAGACACTAATGTTTCGATGAAAACCAATTTGAAAAGTTGAATTATGTAATAAACAACGATTACTTCTTTCAACAAACGCTTAACTTAAGCTTATTCTATGCATCGCATTATTGTTAGATTGCATTCAAACAATTGCAAATTCAAACATTGAATGGGATTATCAATCGTACTTTTGCTGTTTCGGTTAAGTGAGTTTTGGAAATTCTGCAAAGAATAATATCTAAAAATGCATGACTGTTCAAACTTTGCTACTCTGGTCTTCACATAAACAATAAGAAACTTGACAGCCATTAAGTCATAAAAAGGACGATTTCGATTGAATAAAAAAATGTTACATACTTTCAAGATGAGAATTTAGTTTAACTTTTATATTTTTGAACACAGTATATGAATCCTTATTCTCAAAGATCAGTTTTTGAAGTCATTTTAAGGAAAGGGCTTATAAGAAATATTTATTCCAAACAAAGTATTTATTATTGACATCGAGTCATAAAATTTTCCAAACTTTTTATCAATAATCTTATCATAAAACTGATTAAAGTTTTGAAAGATTTGTTTATAGAGAATAGAAAGTACTGCGATCGTATTGAGAAATACAAAGATATAGATATAGTGCATGAACGAGTATTTGTAAATTTATGTTTTTTCATATTAGTGTTGAGTGTTTCAAATTAAGAGTTCAATTTTTAAACGCATTTTATCATGAGTTCAAATTTTTAATAGATTCAAAGTCTAAGGAGTCTTTTGAGACCACATATGAATCGATGTCAATACTCACTATTTTGATTTTAATAGATATTTCTAATATCAATACTTCAAAAACATAGTTATCGTGTGCAGTATAATGGATCATATCGTGTATATACATACATACATACAAGAAATACTTATCTATGTTAAAGAAATGAAAACATGAGGATTAAGAATAGCACTATAGAAGCGATAGTAATATGCAAATTATAAGTTATTTTTGAAATGTAAATTTTCATTCATTAATTATTCAATCAAAGTTTTATTATGCGTAGAGCCTAATGATTGTTTGATGTGATGTGAAAATAGTGTGTGTCTCAGCCCTATTATATAATTCTTAGACATTTTGTATACATCGAAGATTGATTTCAAAGCGTGAGATGAAGATATTGGATGATTCGTTTGACAGTTGATTTACTCGCAACGACTTTTGACTGGTTATCCAAAGTTGATCACCGATGGGAACCTTGATATGCATATTAATGAGATTGAGTTTTGAAATCAGGTTTTTCGCCCTTTTTGAACAACTGATGGATTTTAAAGACGAATTTATTCGTCGTCCTGAGGAAAGCATTGAAAGGCATTCATTTACATTGACTGCAAACTCTTTAAATGAAGAATACCTCCCTTAACGTCAAAGGAAAACATGCGTGCGATTCATGATTAATGGCTTTAGTTCTGTTCAACTCAAAACTAAAAGCTTACAAACTTATGGAGAATCGCTTCACATGAAAGCAAATGACAGTCTTTTATAATAGAACCAAAATATGATCATTAAAGTCAAACTTCATTAAAAAATGGTTGAGCTTTTCAGCGAATATTACCTTTAATTCAATCAAAGATACAAAAGATAAGTTATACGAGAATATAAATCACTTTTGTGAGTATGCTTATAATAAAAGCAATGCTAAGGAAAGAAACCTTCATTAATTAAGTTAATTTTGTAAAGTATCTCACATTACCATAAAAATTATATTTGTTGAGTGACAAAAATGTGAAAAGAGTTCTGAATTTAAGATCTTATTTAGTTTTTGACTGCAAAATATCATATTTCAAGATATATCTCATTATAGTAAAGACTGATGACTTTTTCTTTGTCAAAGCTCTTATACATTGGCTCTTTAACTTATACTACAATACAATAATGAGAATCAAGAATTTTCGTATACTATTACCTAAGAGACTAATATTAAATGCCTCATTAGTTCACTATTTTAATTAGAATTTCGGATTTCTAAATAAAGCCATTAACTCTATGGCTCACAAAGTTTGGATCTATTTGTTTCTATAAACTTCTCACAGTTACTCACTCGATAGCAATTATTCTATTTTATCATTAAATCGATACCAAAAATAATGAATGTTATCAAAAAAAAGACACACAATTATTGATATAATTCTTGAATCTCTCAGCTATAACTGCTTTATTGAATCTATTATACGATTAATATATAAATAATATGATTCAATCTTGAAATCATTTTCTTAGTCAAAACCTCAGTACAGCCTCAGTTTTAGAAAATGAATCCAAGTTTAAAAAAAATAAACATTACAATAATTATGAAATTTAATGTTTTATGAGCTCAAAATATTTTCAAAGCTCTTTTCACTGAAAAGTTTTCATTTGTTGAATGAGAGCTTCAAAAATGAACAAATGTTTAATATTAGTAAAATCAATGGATTGTTTCTATTTTCAAATAGAATATAAATTGAAAATCAAAAATTTGTCTGCTCTATATTTCAATAACCAAAACCAGAGTTGAAAAATGAGCGCTCGTTATAAACTTAATAAATTCTTGCAATGATGGATGACATGATAGACATGATTTTAAGTAAAAAATTTGTGCTATTAGTTTTTATTGAGTTTGCTTCGAGCGCAACACCTCTACGCCCACTATTCTTTATAAATATAACTTAAGAATTTCTAACTTATTCATAGTATAATAGAATAACAATAAATTATCAAATTTGAATATTTAAATTTGAATACTATTGGATTCATTTTTCAAAACCAGTCATTTAAAAATATTTGAAGCAATTGTTTATGTTGAATGAGCTCTTACTGAATATTTTATAGTAGAATAAATATTATAAAGCAATCATATTATCATTAAACTTTCATCTTTTCCGGTTTCTCCCATTCAAGAAAATGTTTGAAAAATTGAAAAATCTTAACTTAAATGCTTTTGACTCACTTTTGAATTTAAAATTTCATTCATAATAAAATAAATTTTGAGTACAGCAGAGAAATTATTATTTCCCTCTATTCATCCCAAAATAATGAGTACTTTAGCAATTCATTATTAATATTCAAATCGGCTTTGCTATGAATAAGCAATTGATGACTTTTAGAATTGATATCCACTTTGGACACCTTTGAATCTCTATGAACTCATCCCACTTCATCATTGGATGTGAAAGGATTAAAGGACAACAATAATTTTTGAGCTGTAATATGTTACTGTACATGGTTATTCTATTAGAAAGCTTCACTCAATGCATTAAAACTGCATTCAAGAGTTGATTTATTGACTTTTTTATATAGAATTTAGAAAAATTTTATAGAGTTCGATCAAACTTATAAAAATTACTGACAAACTAATCAAAGTTTGATTTATCTTGTTTCTAAAAGACTGTTGGATAAGAAATTGAGAATAAATTAGGGTTTTCATCTCCAAAAGTACACTTAACTCAACTCAAATTGACAGCAGAGTCACTACACTAACCATATAATAATTATTTTTTAATAAATGTCATTAACTTTTTTGATCAACACTCATTGCAAAAGTATGATTTAAAATGATATTCTACAAAATTTAAAACTCATTCTTGAATAATTTTTTGATATTCTGATTATTTGAGAAAAGTTTCTATTCTATATTATACTAAATCAGTAAAGTTTATTTGTTGTACTAATACAAACTTACAATAAATTAGTTTATTAAATAAATACTAAAATAAAATAGAGTATACATTTTTGGAAAGACTTATTGTATAACTTGAATAAATATTTAAATAATTTTTGTACCTAATAATTGCAATGTGCAGCTTCATGAATAAATTCTCATTTTTTGTTAATACTTTTATAATTTTATATGATATAACTTTTCATTACTCACCAGTAATGTTACAAGATTTAAATGTATTAGCATTTGGAATAAAATGTTTACCTTTTCTGAGTGAAAAACTTCAAGGCTCGAAACCTTTACAAATCTATTTTTCTAAAAATTATTAATAAGTTTTAGAAAAAGTATTTTTAGCAAAATATTCAATGATAAGCTAATAAATAGGTTTTCAAATTATACTTTACATTATACTCTTTATTTATATTTATATATAATTAATTTATATGTTATATCTATAAATTATTATATACTGTTTAAAAACATTTGATTTAAGGTTCTTATTTGCAAATAATTCTTATTTTGAAGACTTTTGAGAAAATAATGAACTTGTACTGTATCTCAAATGTTTTTGAAGAATATTCTATTTGATTGATCGATAAAAGGAAGTTGTTATGTAAAAGGTTGGAAAGTAAGAAAAAGATCAGAATAATGCGATACTGATGAGATAGCAATGCTAGTTAAGAGATAAATATATCCCAAATATCGAGAATATAAACATGAGACTCAATGTTGGCTCATATAAATGAAACGGTTTTAGTAGTTATTTGATTGGGTGGCCATTGCTTTCATGTTGAGAGACTAGCTTAGAATGAGTCAACTTAACAAGAACTGAGTCAATGCTTTAGTTTATGAATCCCTGTGGCAAATACATGAATTTCGAATTAAGATAAGTATTATATGAGAATTTTGCGTTATATAGTGAGAAATAATGATAAGAGACGCTATTAATATTAACCATAATAAGGAACGGCTATTTTTATGGATCTTTTATGACTCCGTAATAAGTAATATAAAAAGTTTATGTATAAAAACGAGTGCCGATTATTTAAAAATTCAAGTCACCAGTTGTTAGCAATTTTGTGTAATTAGAATTAATGATAAACTATAATCAATCAAAAAATTATTATGTGATACCATATTAAGCAAATCACGAAAGCTTCAATAGCTGTATATGACCCTAATTTAGCCCAAAGGCATCAATAAATACACCCACGTTTTTAAACAATCTTTTTATAATAAGTTTTGTTAGATTTTTCTCAATGATTAAATCAATTTAAATTTGATGACCAGCTGCTGGAAAACCAGTCAACCAATTATGGGTCCATTATATACAATAACTGTATAACTAGTAATATTAAATAATAGACTAGTCATACATTTTCAACAAATGCATAATAAAAAAAGGCAACACCTGTTCTAATTTTCTTTTATTGAACTTAAAAAATAATAATAATAATAAAGAGAAACTCAAGAAAGAAAAGTTCGAACTTTAAATCTAATTGAGTGCTGATAATAGTTTTCATGCATAAGACTTACTTTCGATTTCTAGTCTTCCTTTTGAGCAGTAGATAACTTATAATTTGTGACCTTAAGTGCTGAAAAGATCACTGAACCGAACCATACGTAACAATGTAAAGATCACTATTTCAGACAGACATAATTTCATAATAAAAGTTGAGCTCAATTTTTTGTTTCACATGATCGAAATGCACACATACAGTAAGTGATTATCAGTATAAAAAAAAGTTGGGTCTCAGACAACAATAACAACAACAACAACCGACAAAACAGTTATGCACGCGATTCGATATTTTGCTTCTAAATCAGTGTATAATTAACAAGAATCGTAAGTGAATTCTAGGGGAGAAAAGACAATGTTATATAATGATAGTTGAAAACAAAATGCATTAAAACAATTTACTGCTTTTTTGTATACTGTATATATGTTTTGTTTTATTGATAATGTAAATTCTTGCACGCAATAAACCAAAAACTTCAACCAAAATTCCATCCCTCAGAAGCCTCCCAAATAAATTGCGATTTAATCACATAAGAGGCCATCCTTTATGAAATAAAAACGTATGAAACCACACCTTTTCGAATGAGTGTTTTTCAGAATTCGTATATTTCAACATTAAATTTGATGGCATTTCATGTATATTATCAGAACTTTATTATACTCTTAGCAAACTTTATTGCTTGAGAAACACAATAATCATAACTATAACATATTAATGATTTTATTATTACTATTCTTTGGTAATAGAATCAATACAATTATATTTATTAGTTTTATGCTATATTTATTTATCTAATTATTAACATATTTTTTCTGTAAATAGATTTAAGATTTATTTCAAAGAATAAATTGTTAGTAAAATATTTTTCAAATTTATGTAACTTTTTTAATGAGTTACACAATTGCAATTTTATAAGCTTTAAAGACAAATGCAACTAAGATTTGGGCACAATATGAGCATTTATAAAAAATTTCAGTTAACAATAATTAAAATCTCAACTTTTCCGAAGATAAAGTAGGATTAAGATGAAAAAATTTGTGCAAATTGCTATTTATGCTATTGCAGCAATAATTTCTACAATATATAAGATATAAATATTTAAGAATAGAATACGTGATGCGTTTATGTTGAGTTCTCAATCAAATTTATGCGATCGCTATTTACACAGTTGTTAAGCGTTCAAATGTAAATTTTTTCTCAAAATCTAGTGATTTAATAACTAAGAAATGTGAAGACCCAATAGATTCTATTCAAGCATTAATGCGTGCTTAATCTATTCTCCTAACCAGGGCTGCCACCATTTGATGAAAAATTTTTATTCGACTAAAGTTATTAATACAGAATTTACTTATTTTCTAATCTAGAATTTACTAGATCTAAAACTTTAAATAATGAATACATATTTTATGTAAGAAAGGAATTAATATTAATTATACGATCTTTATAATTAATTTCGACATTCAATATCAAGAAACTTTAGGGGACTTTCTGATTATAATTTTGCAGTATGAGCAATTAATAATGGTCCTTAAAAATGATTTAATGAACTTTTATTTTATATGACTTGAAAGAGTGAACATTATAACATTATACCATTTAATTTCTAGTAGTAATAAAAAATCTGGACAGTTCAGGCGAAATGAGGACGAAGGGCAGCCTTGTTACCAACTTATTATAAAGTAGATTTTAACCACTTCTTATTATATAACACCTAAACTCGTCTCGCGATTCAATTTAATGTTGCTTTTTTGTCACATCATTATAAATTGACTAAGAAATAGAGTATTTTTTCAAAAAGTTATTTATAAAAGAGTTCATTTTTCTTCCAAGGAATCTTCACAAAGTTTTCTGAAATAGAATTGAATTTTTCACAACTACTTATTGAATGAAATTCATTAGAAACTATTGATTTCATTGAATAAAATTTTATTTAAAATTAGATTTTCATATTTTTTGTATGCAAACCCAAAACAGTAATTATAAAACTCTAGGGTTACATAATGTTTAAACATGTGCTAAAATGCCTAAAGGGTGCCAACAGAGGCTCAAAGGTGCTAACGATACAAAAAAAATTGTTAAAAGGCCAGAATGGTGCTGAAAGGCTAAGGGTGCCTCTTTAGTCAAAGCCAAATTTAAGTGATGTGAGATATTATTGAATGTTCCGGAAATCGACGGACGTTTCAACATACTTAAGAAAATATGCTTACATACACCCAAAAGAGCTCAAACAAATACAAATATCATTTATAAAGAGAAAACTTATTTCCTTAAAAAACAAAGTTTTCAAACTTGAAAACTCAAACATTCTATTAAGAAATGAATAAATTCATAACTTCAGAGTATTTTATGTTTAAGTTTAAATTTGAAAGGTCCACAAACCTCATAAATATGAAAACGGTCCATAATGATAATTTTCCAGCAATAAAATCCAATTTTTTTCTTTCCAAGTCTCTCAATGAATGCCAAAAGCTTAAAAATTTCAATAACATATATTAACATAATATATATGAAGCTTTAATAATTATTTATAAAAATTTGCATTCTCTTATAATTTTTTTTATAAAAGAAGGTATAGAATAATTTAAAAATTTTGAAATTTCTAATATTATTCAGCAGTCGGTTTCTCGAACATATCCTATCCTATCATTGAAATCCTAGGATTTTCAATAAGTTTAGGATCTCAAACAATCCTAAGATATTTGGGTTTCACAAAATATTTAAGAGGAATCCTAAACTTAAGATAAATTTAGGATATATTTTATAAGAATGGCCGCCAAAACATATTTTCTCTCACCTAAAGTGCATACCTTCGAATTTTAAATAGATTTAGTGTTAATATTGTGCAATTGATAAGATTTTGGTCTAATTTAATTAGTTTTAGAGATTTTTACAGAGAATTGCTGGAAATTTTTTACAAAATTACTTTAATAGAAACTCATAAAGAGACCGACTTTTCTCTGTATTCTCAATGTATTCTTAATACCGATCAAAGTTATCTCAAAATCCGGTACAAAACTACAGCAAAACATTAAATTTTGTCGTCCATAAACTATAAATAAACACAACAGTTTTCAAAAATATTCTATTCTCATAAATAATGATAGTTTTAGCTATTATTTGTTTTTAATATAGAATTTGATTACTTTTAACAATTATCAAATTATCAGGACATGTATTTTATTGTCCTAAAGTTAAGAGAAAGTTTATGACTTGCTATAAATATCATTTTTGTGAAACCGAACGCTCTTAAGATCAATTTAAGTTCATTCTAACTGTCAAATTGTATCCTAAGATTTATCCTAATCCTAAGCTTTAATCCTAGGGTAAAATTGTGTCGTGAAACTCAAAAATTCTAAGATATGTACTAACATAGAATCCTATGATAGGATTCCTTTCGAGAAACCCACTGCTGATCTTCATTGAGTTCATTTTGAAATATCTCGAAAAATATATAAAGTTTCATTAAGAGATAACATGTATCAGAATTGATATTCAAATATTTATTTTTAAAATTAAATCAATAACTGCTATTTCAAAAATTTAATACAGTTGTGAGTGATATATAACAATATTTAAGAAAATTATTTAAGAAGATTATTTCTTAAAATTAATTAAGTACTAAGTTATCCGCCGCTTTTCTACCAAAATTGACAACCAAAATGCATATTTTCTCCATCATATATTGCAAATACAATTAGTGCCAGAGACCAATTAAATTCAGAACAGCAATAATATAATCAGATAAATTGAGAGATGACTCGTGAAAAACAATTATATAATAGTCGTTTGAGAATTTTAAAGTAAGTTTACTCACTTTAAAATAACTTGCAACTACCATTAATTGGTCAACAATCAATACTTTTTCGTAACAAGAAACTGGACATTCATTATCAAAATTAGTTTTGATCGAATTAATCAACAGTTCCGATATATTCTCCTCCTTCTCATCGCAATAATTCAAGTTCGGTTCAATTGAGTTCTTTCTGAGTTTTATAGTTAATAGATTTCTAATGTAATTAATACAATTTGATTCTTTTATGTTTTTATTCAAATAATCGCTACGGGTTTGTTCGTTGTATTTACCACAGTTGGTATCGTATGGGAATTCCAATCTTTGGAACTCATACAATGATAGTCTGAATATAAGTCATTAGTATAATAAAGAGATTTATGAGGTGTTAGAGAAGGTAACATCAATTGCGAGTGAATATGAGTTTCAGGTTTTATTGATATTTTGTCAAATTGTGACATATGGGTAATTGATAGATATTTTAATCTAAATTTTTCTATAATTTTCTTATCAATGTTATGAAAAAATGTATAACATTTTCTAAGGGATGATAAACTAAAAACTATTTCACTTAAATAATGACAATCTTCAGTTTCAAAGTGATCCCAATATATCTTACAATCTTTCAAACTTGTGTAAAACATAATTTCATTCCAGATTTCCTCAAAATCATAACTATTCAAATTTTGTATTTCATTTTTGGGATATTCTATTTCGTTGTTCACATCAAATTTAGATGAAATAAAATCAGATATTTCTTTGAATTTACCAGATTAAAGAAAATAATTATATCACAAATTAATTTTACATTGAGTTTTGGTCATTAAATAAAATTTTCTCGCAAATGTTTGAATGAGTTCACTTTCCGAGTGATTTCATAAAAATAAAGTTGTTCACAATCCCCGTATCATATTATATTTGATTTCAATTTTCTAAGTTTGTAAAAAAATTTTTGGTTTTCAGGATTCGTATATTTCAACATTAAATTTGATGGCATTTCATGTATATTATCTGAACTTTATTATACTTTAGCAAACTTTATTGCTTGAGAAATACAATAATCATAACTATAACATATTAATCATTTTATTATTACTATTCTTTGAGGGCAATCAATATAATTATATTTATTAGTTTTATGCTATATTTATTTATTTAATTATTAACATATTTGTTCTGTAAATAGATTTAAGATTTATTTCAAAGAATAAATTGTTAATAAAATATTTGTCCAGTTTATGTAACTTTTTTAATGAGTTACACAATTGCAATTTTATAAGCTTTAAAGACAAATGCAACTAAGATTTGGGCACAATATGAGCATTTATAAAAAATTTCAGTTAACAATAATCAAAATCTCAACTTTTCCGAAGATAAAGTAGGATTAAGATGAAAAATTTCTGTAAATTGCTGTTTGTGCTATTGCAACAATAATTTCTACAATATATAAGATGTAGTCTTTCTATAACCGAAAGTAAAGAAGAAAAAGAAATAATGTTTTCTTCATTTTTCAAACAAAAGTTTATCTCCAAAGCTCAAAATGTTATCTTTAGTCAGAAAACATAAAAAAACTGGAGCCTTAACGAAGTATAAATAAGCTTTTTTATATAAGTATTACTGAAAGTTGTTCTAACTTTAGTTTTATATCTTAACAATTTGATCCGATGATTTGCCTGTGAGTGTAACTTCTAGTCCCAAACTCACTTACTTACCAACTAATCAACTAAGAATGTGTAAGTTACAGAAGATGTAATGTTTTGCTTTAGAGCTCGAGAGAATTCCTCAAAATCTAATTGCACATTAAGTTATTTAATAAGGTTATTTTTCCCTATTTTTCCATGGTTTAAGAAATATGGATGAGTCGAGAATATTTTTGATTAAATCTATAGCAGTGAAAGCGTAAAATTATATTGATATGAGTGAAGAGACAAGAAATATTGGTTCAAATTGAGAGTCTGTATAAAGAAAGAAAAACTGGTACTGTATTGCAGAGAATTCTGTATTGCTGTAACTTTTATAAGAGAAAATATGGCACAATAGTCAATGCAAAGTATCAGTTGTAGCAGAGAATGATGGATGTGCTTATGTTAGTGGCATTTTGATCGATTAAAACGATATGAAAGTGAAAGCACGTTAGATGACATTCACATCACACGACATTTCATCTTTTTTAATGTTACTATAAGTTATTCGTATTATGAGAGCACATAAGCGCACAAACATACAAAAAATAACTTACAATAGGGTCGGTCTGCCTTTTAATATTTCTTTTCTCATTCAAACCCACAAATACTGCACACAACTGATCTCATTATCATTGAATTTGTTTTTTTGTGGAACAATTGATGCTAACGTGACTTTGATTAGTGTCACATAGATTTGACATTAATAGCACAGCTGTCACTTGGAATCTCATTAGCATAAGTTGCACTCAACCAACTATATAAAACATTTAACGTCAGCTTAAGTTTTAAACTTTTACTTTGAAAGACGTTCAATAACCAAATACATTTACAGTACAGTAATACTACTTATATTGTATTGAATTTTCATTCATTTTAAACTTTTGAGAAATCAGTATTCAGTTAGGGTTTAATTCTTTGAAAAGATTCCACAATTTAAACCATTATAATCTTATGAAAGTTCATTTCATTCGCTTCAACTAAAATAATCCGCAAATTTGCTGCAAATCTTTACATTTATCTATAATTTATTAGACAAAATGTTTACTTTCAAAATTATTTAACATTGAATTCTTTCTATTTATTATGAATTTTTCAACAGATTTACATCAAAACTTTTTAAAAAAGATTAAAAATGGTTAATCAAACTGAATATTAACTTTTAATTATATTGAATAAATGAAACGTTGAATATGATTAAAGATAAGAGTATTTATAATGCATTTAAATATGTCACAAATGTATTAAAACAGATTCAATAAATTATTATTCTTGATATTGAGACAAATCTGCTGTGAAAACACGACTTACAGTACAGTCTCCGGGCTATTAATGATAAATTGAAAAATTATTTAATACATAACTTTGAGAAAAATGCCATAAATCTTACGTCAGGCGCGACTCCAATGAGAGCGGAAGCGTGTCCATAAAATTCTTCTTTAAGCGAAATAACGATACATTGAAATGAAGATTCAGTCTTTTCACGTATGAATCGCGCGACCTATCGATCAAAAAAATGTCAAATTTTCGAAAATGCATTACGAAATTCGAAACGAATTTCAACTCAACATTACTTTTGACTATTGAATTGAAATGTTTGAAAATTGCAATACAAATAGCATATAAAAAGATATGCGAATTAAGTTAAACAAATTGATTAAATGAATTTTATACTAAACTTTGAAAAATTATAAATAAAAGAATTGTTTATTAAAAGAGTGAATGAATAGATGAATACCTTTCCGATGTTAGTATTATCAAGAGCTGCATCGATCTCATCGAGAACAAAGAAAGGCGCGGGTTTGTATGAATGTATGGCAAACAGTAGAGCCAAAGCGGCCACTGTTTTCTCACCACCGCTTAAATTACTCATCGGTTGAAATCGTTTTCCCGGCGCAACACAATTATAATTAATACCTTCTAAATAGGGTTCTTCTGGATTTTCGGGCACAAGGAATGCCTGTGCGCTCGCATTATTTGTCAGTGATTTATAAATTGAATCGACTCGTTGTGCCACGTTTTCAAAGCATAAATTAAATTCTCTTAATCTGCTTCTCTTTATATCTTCAAAAGCAAGTTTGGCTTTCTTTGAGCCCAGTCTTAAATTATTTACTTCAGAATCTGTTTCTTTGAGCCTATCCTTTACGTCTTCCAATCTATCAATTGAAATAAATAGTACAATAAGTTATAGTCAAGTGAAACATATTATAAGATGACAAACTTGTCAATGGCTCTCATATTCGGCGCTTGAATTTTGCGGAGAACTTCTCGTTTGCTATTAATTTCAGACTGCATTTCGGTTTCTTTCTTTTTGATGGCGTCCGTATCACTCATCTAAACAAATAAATTTAAACAAAACAATAATTTAGAGTTGAATATAGAAGTAAATAATATATATTTAACTAACATTTTTCAAACTATTCTTCAATTCAGAAAAGTTAGGTTTGATATTGGAGTCACTTTCGTAAGAGCGTTGAGTGTTAGGTCCGTCGTCGTCTTCGTCTTCGTCTGCATTTCCATTGGTCTCTCCGTCAGCATTAGTGGTACCGCCGGCCGCGATATCATTGAGATCTCCCGAACTAAGCGGCAAATCTATGCATTCCATTTTGCAGTGCAATAGAATCGCGTGTCGATCGGCTTTTTTTGACTCTAATCTACATTCGATTTGCATCAAAGATTTCTGCGCCGATTGAAGTTCTCTTTGAACACCAGATAATCCACGTTTTACTTCTGTTATTTCATCTTCAACTGTATCGCATTCAGTCTTTTTAGCAATTTTATCGTTTTTCAATTGTTCAACTTTTTTCATTTCTTCTTCAATTGCTTGCATTTCTTTCTTTTCTGTATCTCTCGCTAACTGCAAATTTTTTTCTTCTTCAGAGACAACTCTTTCCCATCGTTTGACATTTTCATTGGTGTCTTTACTTTTTTCATATGCGAGTCGACTGGAAAATGAATTTTTCTCATTTTCAAACTGAAGTCTTATTCTTTCATTCTCTTGACTCGCTTTGTTTTGTCGCTCTTCATATTGTCTGATATTATCGACACCCAATTGTTTGCAAAAGTCTGCAAATATCTTATCTTCCACTGTATTCATAGCTTCTCGAATGGAATTAATATTAGTTTCTCGAGCAGTCATTCGCGTAGATATTTCTTTAATGATGGGCTCAAATGCTCCCAATTTGTTATCAAGTGATTTGATTTCTTTTTTGAAATCTTCGTTATTCTTTTCAGTTTGTGTTTTATCACTTCTACAATATTTCAAACGTGTGTCCAAACCTTTGATTTGACTATTGATGACCATAAGATCGCTCTCTTTTCTAGTTTTCTTCAGCTGTTCCTTCAAATCTTCGGCCAATTTTTCTTTTTGATACTTAAGTGCGTGAAGTTCTTTCTCATCCCAACGACGGGCTCTTTTTTCCAAGTCTGCACTTCCGCCAGATATGAAACCACACTTTTGATAGAAAGTGCCGTCCAATGACACCGCATCGTAACGTTTTCCATCGCCCAAATCAAACGCCACAATGTTTGCGTCTTCAGCCGTCTCACAAACCAATGCATTATTAGTTGCGTAAAGAACTGCTCTTTTAATAGATGGCGGATCGTATTTAATCACATCATAGAGTAATTTAACACTTTTCGGGTGTTGAATATTTCTGAGTCTCTCTTTGACTTGTTTTACTTCAATATAATCGAGTGGCAAAAAGGTTTCCGGTTCAAGCATTTGCTCCTTCAGGTATTGAATACATTGTCGTCCAGTTTTTTCAGAGTCAACAATGATTGCATTCATATTCTTTCCCATAACTTTAGTGATCGCCATATTATAGCGTTTATGTATTGGTTTACACATATTTAACAATCGGTCGAATACTCCCGGATATAATTTCTTGAGATTGTCGACCACTTCATTCTTTTTCTTACGTCTTTCATCTTCATGTCTGTCAACCTTCGCGTCACCCAATTCTCGATTAATTTTCTCCAACTTAATGGTGATCTGTTCCACTTGTTCTTTAGACGTATTAACAATAGATTCGATCTCAACCTTCTTTTTAGTCAAATCTTGTAAATTATTTTCACTCACTTCCAAATTGTCTTTTAATTTCTCAATACGTTTAGTGTTTTCATCCAAATTGTTTTGCAAGACTCTAATCCTGGCCTCGATGTCCATCTTCTTTCTTAATTCATTTTCATTGCGATCCTGATCTGCTTTCTGTTCTCTTTCCAGAGAATCCAAATCTTTAAGATATTTAGCTGAAAGTCTGGCCGCTTCTTCTTTCAGTCGATTAAATTCTTTTCTCTGCGACTCTTTTAGGACAACATCCACTTTATGCGCTTCTTTTTCTTTTGCCAATTCTTTTTCGAACTTCTCATGACTTTCGACCACTTTATTGAGCTCTTCTTCAAGTTCTTTAATAGTATTTTGATGATTGTCATGAGCTTTAAGAGCGGATGCCTTTGACTTCTTAGCGGTTTCCAACTTCTTCTCAATATGAGACGCATTTTCTTTAGCTTTTATATAAGTGGGTCTTTTCTTATTGAGATTGAGCTCAACATCTCTTATCTTTCTATCAATTCCGGCCAATTCTTTACTAATTTTACTCAAATTTGCTTTCTTTCCCTTCACGTCATTATCAATTTTTTCTTTTTGTTTGATGTGTTTATCCATATCTTTGCGTTTCTTTTCCATGTCTTCCTGTAAATCTTCAATATCTTCTTGAATGTGATATAATTTAAATAATTGTAAATCGATCTGAACTTTATTGAGTTCTTCTCTGAGGTTTTGATATTTTTTTGCTTCATTGATCTCTCCCTGCGCTTCCTTCTTCTCAGCAGCGATTCCTTTCTTCTTAACATACATATGATGTAACTCTTCTTCACTTCTATCCATTCGTACCTTTTTATTAACATAATCTTCTTTGAATTCATTACTACGAGATATCTCTTCAAAAAGACTTGTGATTTCTCGTGGATTTTTCATAGCAATGGACTCAACGGCGCCCTGATATACAAGAAAGTTTCGGGCCTTAACATTAATGCCTAACTTCTCGAGTCGAGTGGCGTAGTCTTGCTTTGAAACTGTGTTGTCATCTATTCTATACTCAGAACTTGAACCCAAAACCAAACGTATGAAACGTGTGAGTCGTCCCGAATCCAAGTCTTTATAGACTAAAGTGACTGAAGCGCTATTACTAACGGGTTGCCCAATGGATGCGCCGTGAATTAGTTCTGATAACTTCTTTACTCTTAGATTTGATGTCTTTTCTCCCAACACAAAACTAATTGCGTCCATAAAATTAGATTTACCGGAACCGTTCGGACCAATCACTGCCGTGAACTGCTTTAATGGTCCGATCATTTGTTTTCCTCTGTAAGACTTGAAGTTTTCCACTTCTATGTGTTCCAGAAAACCCGGCATTTCTAACAATTTTCCTATTAATCACTATTTATATCAATATTTCAATTTCTTTTTCATTTATTTTCTTATTTTGTTATTGTTTTTGACATTCAGTCAAAACATTATAGTGTATGACAAATGGCGGCAAAATAGAGCGCATGTCATGTCATGTCACGTCATGTGACTGCACTTTATTAGTACACTTTTTGGCACTCATTTTCAAATATGAATACAATTCATATGATCTCACAAAATGTTACAGAACTTTTGATTTGACTCATTATTTGATAGTCAGGCATCGCATCACATCGTATGACATTGTTTACCAAATATTTGTGAACAAATCAAATTTAATCAAAACCTTATTAAAAGATATTAATTAATAAATAAATACCAAAAATAGAAGAGAAATATAGGAAATAATAAACTTAACAAAACAATTTTAAACAGATATAAATTGATTGATTTTACATTTGGATAATAAATTCGAGAAACTTATAATCAATAGATTAAAAATATAACTTATTTATTGAGAAAATGGT
>JAQFZT010000005.1:0-85692 GCA_034696325.1 Camisiidae sp. | reverse complement strand
GCAAATAAAATGCTCCTCATGGTCCATATAGTCTGTAAAAAAAGTTTCATCATCATCTGAGACCGGTGCAATTCTAAAGAATAGCCCAATTTAGTATTCAATTTATTATTTTATACTTTGTTTTTAAATCTTAAAATGAAAACTATAGGATTTAATTCTTCTTTTTCGAAATTTAAGTGAACCTGAAAAAGGCCGTTTCTTACCTCTCAACTTACTTAATAATAAGTAACGTCTCCTCTTCTCAGTACTTCATTCGATCTATCCGGCATTGAATGAACCAAATTGATAAGAAAACTCACGATTATTGGCTAACATACCATTTAATTACCATGAATAACCATGACACTTTAGTTAAATCAAAACAATGATGAAATCAAAAATGTAAACAAATGTCATATGACCACCCATTCATAAACAAGTTATTTTTTATATATATCAAGTTTAAATACAATAATATGGGAGAAAAATTACCAACTTTTGAGTTCGATGATGAAAGTATCGATCTGATTATAATTTCAATAAAATATCTTGAAAGAGCTTGTAAAATGCTTCAACTTGATACCGGTTTGAAGATTTTTCGTCTTAAAATAACTATTTTATGATGGATCAAAAAATTAATTTTCTGAAGTTTGAGGAGCTGCCACTATGCCGTCAATGAGTTTTAAACCAAACAAAAATACAGGTATCCAATGATTTTTTGTTTATTTTCAATTCCTCTTTTCAGAATTTTGAAATTTTAATCTGGTTTTTCTGAGAATGTTACCTGTATTCATAAATAGACCATTCAGAGGCTGATAAATCCGTTCCGGTCAAAAGTTCGGTTCCATCGAACCATACACTCAAAATAATTTTCATTCAATTTCATCAAAGTTAAGGCATAGAAATCCAGAAAAAACCGAGAAAGGAGGTTTTGTCACAAACTGTACATTACATTTTGAGTCTACTTTTATCTTTTATGAACTAATTTTCTTTTAATGTTAGCTTAATTACAAAGAAAAATAACATTTATAGTTATTAATAATAATCAAATTTGAAAACATTTACGCCAATTGAGTTTGACTTTTACAAAAGTTTTGGCTTTTTATACTTATGGCTTTCAATTAAGTTAAAATCAAAACATACTTCACATATTTATAAAACCACTTAAAGGCTATTATATAGACAATTATTGTGAGTTTTTGTTTGAAGTTATGAGTTTGAAATTGTGATAAACAGTATAAGAAATTTGTAAGTCTTATGAAATTGACCATTAAGTTGACCGTTAAGGACTTGTTTTGATGAGTGTACTGTACAGGTATTATAAGAGCAGCTAATTTTACCATATTCTTTGTAAGATAATCAATGCTCATAAATTTAGATAGTTTTTACTCGCATCAGAAAGTCTTCTCTTGTAAGTCGTGTTATTTCTATAATATTTACTATTATTTACTCAATGTCTAAAAATCTTACTTTCCTGTGTTAAGAATGTCTACTTAAGACTTGTATCGATTCGTAAAATGAATTGAAAATTAAATAAATTGTCGTTTTAGTATTGAATGTTTGAGTTATTCTCTAAAGAGATTGTTATTTGAATCATGAATTGAGTGTGTAATCATATGTAAATACTGATAAAAGAAATTGCATTCATTGAGACAATCTTAGAATGATTGCCACCATTTTTTGTTTGGGTGGTAGAGTGTATCAAAACATATAAATCTCATTTTCCTCATGAGTCATCACTATAGAGCTACAATTGGGTGGACCCTCTCTAACCCTATTACAAGACAAATCAAATTCAAAATACAATTCAATTCACATTTCAAAAATTCAGTCAAGAATTGGCCTCAAGAATATCATTGAGAATGTTTGTAAAACCGCAAAAATCATTCAACTTTATTAAGTATTTTTTTTGAAAATATATTTATTAATTATATATTATTTAAATGTTTAGTTCAATTGAGTGTTCCAACAATTTGTACTCTTTATTATAAAATGATTTAAAATAAACTTTTATTCGGAATTCAAAGAATAATAATAATTGAATTGAAGCTTAAATTAAACTTTTTTGAATTGAATTGTTTTTGAAGCATCTCTAGAAACAAACTTGAAAAGAGTTGTAACGAAATTATTGCTAAAAGTTGTGATGAAACTTATTTGATATTTTATTATTGAGTATTAATAAGTTTATATACATTTCTATCTAAACAAAAATACGTTTCAGATTTAGAATTAATTTGAATTAATTTGAAATTTCAATTTGACTCAATTATAACAATAGGAATATAAACTGATAATAATTAATAACATTTATTTGTTAGGAATGATCTCGAATTAATACAATGGGGACTCTTTTTTGCATATCATATATAATTCTTTGATAAAGTGCTAAAATTGGTGAATAAAAATTGGTCTCATATGGCTTTATAGGCATTTGTTTCAATGTTCTACAGGTTTATTATACGATACGTTTACTTATATTTTGTTTAAAACGATCACAAACATTAGTATCACTAGAAATGACAGCTCAACCATTCGTCTCATCATTTACTGTATTTCTGAATACTATAATTCCGATTCAGGAGTTGTGTCTCCGTTTCCTTTAGATTTTTGCTCGCTTTTGATGATTGCATCTGAAAGAGAGATATTTTAGTGATATATAATTAAAGTTTGAATGTGTATATATAGATAGATATATATATATATCTAATAAATATTGATTGGAACCTTCAGCTGCTCTTTCCTGCCAATTAATTTTGTTATCTTCGAGGCATTGAAGCCAAGGTCTTTGTATTTTACTAACTTTAACAGTAACAGTGGCTGAAGATCTTGAAGCCAACGGAGCACTTGTTGATATTCTAAAACATATTCAATCAATTATCGAATTTCAAGTCAAATTTCGTTATTTATATTTACCTAATATTTGACGTATCAGTTCCTGAGTCTACAGACATATTATTTCGTTGCGAACTACGCATCGCTGATAAAGATTTAGCTCTCGATTTACTATCGTTAATATCTGAAGTATTCTTATCACTGACTTCTTGATGAGAAGGTTGAGAGGCGTGAACATGAATTAAAATTTTATCAATAAGATCTCCACAAAGTTCCATTGTTGGGCCCACTATAAAATCTATAAAACCTTTTGAATAGAAAAAATTGGGCACTTTTAGTAAAATAATTTGTATGAAAAGATTGTGAAAAAGAGTGTGAAGAAGTTGAAGCCCAGATTTATATACCTAATTGAGACTGTGGTATTAAAGTAGAATTACGGTCACAAAGGGGTGAATAAGGCAAACCAAGCTCTTTCTCCATATCTCCCTGCGTTTAGCATTTGATTTTTTGTTTTTCAATCAAATAAAGTATTATTGATTTAATGTTTGAAAAACTAATTTCCTATGTTTTGAATGTTAATGCAAACCTGTCTAAAGAACTCGTCCATCAATAACTTTGTCCACTTGTGATGTAACTTAAAGTTCTTGCTGGGATGACTAATGTCGGAGCAATGGAGTATATATGATAACCCTTTAGATTTGTCTACATTAAACTCTGTGTGTCCCAAAAGAGTTTTCAGGGTTTTTATTTGTTGAAAATGTGAAGACATATCAGTCGCTAATACCATATCAATCACTAATGTACGGAATTCTCTGAAAATACCCAATTATTTCAGAAATTTCATCGACAATTTCAGTGACAACAAGCATAATAAATTGTTATATACCTATACTCTTCTTTACTTAAATTTGCGAGAATATTAGACTCTTCTTCTCTCATCACTTTGAACGCTGCGCTAATGTGAAAATTTTCCAAAACTGCCCGATCGTTATAAATGAGTGTAATATCAGAGCTTTGAAAATAAGTTCGAAATCAATATTTGTCGTCACATACCATTAATATCACTCACTCACCCTGACATTACATGAAAATTATTTGTAGTACCGGTGTGTTGGAAATCATGTATTATAGCAGCGATTAAAGTGGCAAATATTTCTAGATCTGTAAGCCATTGCTGTAAATTTATACCATTTGTTATTAAATTCAATATATTTGGCAAAAAAATCAACCCCTTATTGAATGTTTTTCCAAAATTTTACATAATATTTTGATACATGTTATGAAAACTGTTAAATAAAATGCATTTGAATGATGGATTGATCTTAAATATATTTTAAAGTGCATATTGAAACAAATGTTAAAAAGCTCTGAATTTTATAATCAAATATTTTACTGGTAGTTCTCAAAAAATCACTTCCAGTATTAATGACAATTCTATATAAAAATCTACAATTAATTAAAATATTAGAATCGGTTAAACGTTATTAATTTGATCGCATTAAGTGATTGTTACTCATTGAACCCTCAATAGAGCCTATAAACTGATAGATAATTATTTACATGGGTGCCTATTTCTATAACTCCTATAATAACTTATGTGAATGCATACAAACGAACGGTACCACACATTTTTATGATAGTTGCCTTTTGTTCTTAGGCGTTCATTAATTAATACTCATAGAAATGAGAAAACGTTGATATCATTTTTCATGATAAATCAATTCTATTATAACTTGAGTTGTTTCCATTAAGACCTTTGTACGAATTGAATTGAATCGGTAAATACTAATATTACTACTTATAATAATAGTTGATATGAAAACAGGAATAATAAGTAATGCAATAGAAGTAAAAGCAATTCTTTTCTGGAAGTATAGGTACTTTTCTTCATGCATGAAAACATAAACGGGAATCGAAGAAATGATCAATTGCTATCTTAAAACTCCATTATTTGTGATTTAAAAGAAATTAACTTATATAATACTAGTGAACAAATTAGAGGTTCTGTACAGTGCTTTGATTGACAATGAAAACCTTTATTGACAATAAGCTTTAATGTCTGGAGTAATAAAGTAATATGAAATAAAGTGAAGCTTTAGAAAGACTTACAGCCAATCCTGCGACCCAAAGAGTATAATGGACGGTTTGAGTAACATCAGCTGCATGTAGGTTATTATGGTATGGATTTGAGTATTTCACATATCCCTGTTCTATTTGCAACAAAAAATTCTCTAAATTGGACGCTGGGATCTAAAAGGATGTACAAAATTCGTGTGATTCAACATTCATTTTTCATATAATGGTAAAATCAATAGTGAAAAATGTATATTTGTGTGACATATGATAAATTGTTAATACTTTGAATTTGTGTATAAGTCCATATCGATTGAGTAAATCAGCGCTTAAAAATTTAAGCACCTGTCCGTTGCAGGTCTCGTTCAAAGCGAAAACATCAAAACACCATTCATCTACACCCTATCAACAAAAAACTTGTCTTTTGACAGTTCTCAAAAAATTCATTAAAAGCTCTTGAAAGATTGTATACCTTTAAAAGCACTGCTATTTCAGCAGGTATATGCAATGCAGTTGAACCGGCCAGACGTCTATATATTCTGTTGTGTCATAAGTAAACAAATTAGGGCACAAAAAACTAGTTGCGAACTCAAGTAAAAGTCATACTGACCTGTCAACCATAATACCCGCTCTAATAGCATTAGCTACTGATCTGAACTTCGGCTTGTCTTCAGGTCTTCTTTTTTGCGCATTATTACTACGTGTAAAAGTCGATGCAAGCCATTCACGTACTTCATTAGGAACAGCATCTGGTTGTACTTCTGACAGTTCATCTTCTTCATCGAGTAAACGCCTAAATGTTTTTATAATCATATTAATATCGGATTTTTCATAATAGCTTTCTTATCAATCGTTAAAATTAAGTGATGCAAAAATTTGAAAATAATATTTGAAAAATTGCAAATCATTTGAAATTAAGTGCCAAAGAAAAACCATAAATTAATTTATTTGATCAGTCATTTCTTGCTTCGTCAATAATATTTGAACCACTATTAAAATCTTGCAGGAGATCAATCAATAGTGGGAGTTTTGTTTATCATTATCTCTTATTACACATGCATTTTATTATTTACATTAATTTCAAGTTTATGAATTCATCATTAAAGGTATTTCGCTGTTTTTAACATGCAATGCTTAGATCATTATTATGATTACAATGAGAAATCCGACATTTCATTCGCATGCATTTTCAAAAGAATTCAAAAGAATAATCAATTTTATAACTTCAAAGTGAATCGAGATATGAAGACATTCAGCAAACTGAAGATTTAGAGAAATTTTAATCATACCTCACTGTACATGCTTTAGTAAGAGAGGTTAGCAAAAAGTTTTTCAAGATTAAACTCAAGAGTTAAACTCAAATTTGAATTTAAGCGACTATTTTAGATTTAGTGAATAATTTTAATTAGAAATCAGTTTTTACTTCTACTTGAAAGTATAGGAGTTTTTTGACGTGAATTTACTTTTGTTAGTAAATTAACGATTTGAATAATATGTTTTAGAAGCCGGAGAATTATAAGATATTAAGATAGATAATGTTCAAGGAGAAGCAATAGATAACTGATTTCGCATTATTGTTAAATGTTATTTAAGACTTAGTTAGAAAACCTGGTCCATTGTTTTGAGCTGCTCAGCGTATTGACCGGTGGAGTCTTTGCTGATTCAATTTCTACAGGTTTCTCCCGAATCGAAGTTCTTGCTAAAGCGTTAGGTGAGGGCTCTGAAGGGGCGCGGATAGGGCCAGCTTTTCTGCCTACAGATACTGGCCTTTTCCTGTATCAATGTAGCAGTTTTTGATGGTAAAAGTATATCAATAGACAAAAGTGCCATTAAAAAAGTATCATTAAGATAAATTCAAGTTAGGAAAAGCACCTGATTATAACTTATGCTCTAAACTTAAGAATAACTATAGTGTTTATAACAGCAAAAGTGCTTACCTCGTCTCGTCCATACTGACTGTGTCCAACACGTATGCTGCATATTGTAATGTCTTCTGCAATACGCTATTCGGAATTTCTCCATGCTCTAAATGGTGTGCCAACTCTCTCAGCCTACAAAATAACACGTTTTACACATGGTGTTATTATATTCAACAGTATATCTTATTCTACGTATTCCTCACAATCATATAATACAATCGAATCAGTTTATTATCATTCACACATCAATAGCTATAAATTAAGTGTATGAGTGCGAACCACTTCAAATTTTTCCTCATTTTATCGCTTTGTCAAAGTCAACAAATTTTTAATTTATCGATTCATTCAAATGTTTATTAAAGATGTATAGAATTCTATCAAATTAAATGTTTTTCAATTCTAAACTCTACTGTATTTTTGAATAATTTATCATTAAGTACTTCCGGTATGGTTTAGAGCTTTGAAAATATAAATTTAAAATTTCATTTAAAATAAACAATGTATAGAATATAAACGTAAATTTGAAAAATATTTCAGCTGAGAGTTTAGACAATAGAATCTCAATTTTTGTTCACGAAAGCTATGAATAATTGAAAGTTATAATTCCCTAAAGAATAAGTTCTGGACTTCACAATCTCATGAAGCTTTCATAAGAATATAAATTCTCAGCTTAAATATTGATAACTGTGTTTATTCAGTTATGGGCTATCAGGCGATCAGTTTTAATATTTTTTAAAATAGGTTTTATGAAAATTTTATTCAAACTTGTATTGGTTTCATATCATTTTAAACCTCATAAAAATTGAATGAGTAATTTTGGCATCAATTTTCAATCTTTCTTTAGATAATAAATAATTAAATTTAGAAACTTTCACTTCAATAGCCTGTGATTGACAAGTAGTAGATTTATTCAAAATGACTGCTCAAATCATTTATTTTTATAAACTTCTGCCTATAAATCATTGATTTAAGGATTTTCTAAAGAAATAGAGGAAATACTTGTAAAACTTTAAATAATTGACTCAAAATGTAAGACTTGGTGTTTAATGATTCAAATTGAACAGCTTTTTTAAAACTTTAACTTTGAATACAAGTAAACCTGCTTTTTGTCACATCTTAAGCTTAAAATTTTTATAATTAGCTTTAATTTTCGATCTCTGGCTAAAATTAGTGTACAAAATATCGAGAAGAAGTTAATTTTATAGCATTAATCAGAACTTTTTTCTAACTAACGTAAGAAAGAGTTTCATATGTCAAATGTGTTTTTCATGAAATTTAAATCTTGAGCTAATTAAAAAAGAAACTGCTCAATAACTTTTGGCGATCATTAGCTCGAAACCTTTCTTACAATAATATTGTATGAATACGGGAAAGGAAGAGAAAAACTATTAAAATGGCTTATAGTAAAGCTTTTTCTTTTATATTGTTAAGAACATTATTATTCGTCAGATTTCAAATCTATCTCTAATCTTAAAGTTTGAGATAATGATAAAGTTCTCATAATTTAATGACTCAAAACTTATTCTCAATGAACAAAATAAATATCTTATGATTTTATGATTTTCATCTTAGAGTCTTGTCATTAAATACTGTACACTCAAAAAACAAATTCCATGCATTTCAACTCAATTGTCAATTTGATAAGACTTTCGTTTTGTAAAATACTGTTTATTACAACTTGAATCTAATCAAAAACTAATGACTAGTAATCATGAAATCATTTTATAAATAAGTGGAAGTCAGTCATTGTCTCTATCAATGAAAGCATGTTTTAATTTCAATATTCATGTGAATTAAATTTAATTAATATTTTAAATGATGACTTTTTGTTTCTTATGAACCTTTTTCTATTAATTTTTGAAAATTATTTTGGTCTAAAATAACAGTTTTTAATTTAATTGACATAAATGGTTGTATTAAAACATGCTTTCATTGATAGAGGCAATGACTGACTTCCACTTATTTATAAAATGATTCCATAAGTTATGATTACTAGTCATTAGTTTTTGATTAGATTCAAGTTGTGATAAACAGTATTTTACAAAATGATAAGTCTTATGAAATTGACGATTGAGTTGAAATGCATGGAATTTGTTTTCTGAGTGTACAGTATTTATTAATACAAGGAAGTAATAATGAAGTAAAATCCGCAGAAAACTCATTTAATTATAACTTTTCAATTATAGAATAAAACCTAATGAATATTATTTTGAAATTAAGTACTTATCAGAGCTGAAAATCAAACTAATCGTGAATTAATAGAAACCTGTTTTAATAATCAATTAGTTTTCAAATTGGTAGGGATTTAAACTCATAAATAAGCTTTTCTCACATCAGTTTTTACATTATGTCTTTTAATTATTACAAATTTTTAAAAATCTCCGAATTTACTTTAAAGCCTTATTATTACTTCTGAGCTAATTATTCGAAAATTTCAATTTAATCTTATTATGAAATGTACAACTAATTCAATTTTGAGTAATTTTATACTCATTCTTAGACTATTAGCTAACTTTAATTTTTCATTTTCCGCAATAATTACTAGTGTAACTTCACTTAAGTTAATGTATTCATAGTTTTCTTTGTTTTTCTGAATTCAAATTTGTTCTTTACCTCTATATTTGACTCTAATATTTGAATTTTTTAGTATCAAAATTCATTATAGTACTAACTTTTAAAAGATGGTAAAAATTTCAATCATTCTCATGAAGATATTACAAGAATGAGAAGCAAACTTAAATGAGGCACATCTTAAACTTTCACTCGAATAATAAGTTAATCTTGAATTGAATATACAATTTAAAAGTGATTCCGATTCGAACCTTTCTTACATTTAAAAAAATCTGTGTTTTATGTTAAAATAGACTAAATTAATACATACTAGTATTGAAAGTTATTAATAGAGCTTATTGTTTGCGTTCGTTTATACAAATGGTATATATATTTTTATTAATTAAGAGGATATGACTATAACGAAACTAATAGATAGGAGAACGCTATTAAACCATTAGCAAAACATTTCTATTAAAATAATGATTATATGATAAAATTAATGATTATTAGTTGATGAGTTCGGACATATGTGATGAAATTATATGAACACAACTCTAATATATTGACGTGAATTATTAATCTTAATTTTGATAATAGAGAAAATAAGTGGATTTGCATACCTCGCCGCCGCTTTATCACATACTTCGAGAGTATCCACACTTTGAGGTAAAGATTCCAATCTTAAATCACTTTTAGGCGATAACTGTCTATTTGTACTAATTTGATAGTTTTTATTCTCTAGTGTTCCCTGAAATACGTTGGTATCATAGGTCACTTCTCGCGCTGAAACAAAATAATAACTAATCTTTATTCTTCATCGCCATCGATAAACAAATTCTTATAGACCTAAATCTTGTGTAATTCAGATAATCATTCATTAACTCTTTTTCTCACTCAAAACTTTATTATCAATTAAAGAATAATTCCGATCGCTTTCGACTACTGCAGAAGTCTTTTGTTTAATCTATTTTTCGAATCGTATTTAAGTTTGTACTTAAAAATACAAGAAGCAGAAAAAGTCACTCAAAGTGTTTTATGTTAGCCTTTTTTACAATAAAATCTAATTTTGTATTTGCGGAATAGTTCAAACTCAGCATATTTTTTAATACCTTCGGACAGACTGTTGGCATCATTGAGTTCTTCATTCTTTGACTTGTTCTCAGCTGGATTTGAAACTATTAGGAAAAAAATTGAAATTTTCTCATTAAAAATTGAATTTATTTGTTTCTAAAGTAATTAAATACATCTAAAAAATAAATTCAATCGTATGAGAATTGATTTGAAATAAAATTTATGATTTTAATGAAACAAAAACTCGTGGTTTTCTTTATTATTGGAATGAAACGACATTCTCTTGTGTAATACCATATAATATAACCATTACGGGTACACAATATGTTGGGTTTGTGTTTTTTCCACTTTTATCTTGTACAGCACTTTCTTTGGGAGGAAATGAAAGAAATAGGCATTGCTTTCCTTCATATGTCAAATGATTCGCTCTCATATTTCTGAAAATCGATCGACACAATTAGGGATTGAATCACTATTCTTTCTGATCTCTGAATAGAGTTCAACCATCCGTTTGGACTATTTGTTCATATTTTTGTATATCAGTTAAGTGTAAATCATAAGAACGTGACACTGAGTATAAGTTTACCTCAAATATCATAAATTTATAGCTTCATAAATAAACCATTTTAAAAATTCAGCTAAATTTTATTCAGTGAAAAATATTATTAAAATAAATTAAATCATTTTCAGTCAGAAGTTTGTTGAGTGATAAATAGTCTAAAGAATTTTCGTGAAGAGAAAGAGAGCTCAAACATAAAATTATCATAAGAATTATCATAAGAATATAATCTTAAAAGTAAATTGACAGACAATATAACACAAAATAGAAATTTTCATTTTTTCGTATAACTTAGATATTGAACTTTTTAGCGATAAAAGCATTTCTTGTAACCATTTTTCATATAAAAGTTATTTATTGTTCAACTTTGAGTTTCTATGTTTCTAGAAATAAGGGATTTATTGAGAGAGTTCTTCAGAGATAATTATTTCTCTTCAAAATTAGAGATATATTCTTTTCTATGAACCTCCCATTGCTTAATATAAACCTCCCATAAAAGTTCATCGAAAACTCTTGTTTTACTGCGAGAATCATTTCAAACCAAATTCTGATGAGAGAGAAAACTAAATTTATTCCTTATCACTATAATTTCAGGATATTTTTTATTTGTTAAAAGCTTAAATTATGAACATATAATTTAAATATTTCTCTAAGATTTAAATTTCTTTCCAAGAATATCATGTTAACTTATAGAATTATTGAATATAATTGAATTTCCAGTTGGTTTATCGCTTTGATATGTAAAATATCTGACATTTCTCACATGTCCACAGGTTCATCAGAAGATCATTTTCATCAGAAGATCATTTCTAGACACTTGCTGTATACAGTGAACGGTGAAAAGTCGGGCATAAAATATAAACTTGAGTGTACAGGAAGTAAAATGATTTTGGTGGGTGGCAACCTAACCTAAAACTAGTAATGGAGCGTCTTTTATTAGGCTTGTCGGGTGGTTTTCTATTGAAAATACTTATACATTCGTGTGCGGGCACTACAAAACTGCTTGTTTTGATATGTATTGTAATAGAAATACCAATAGCTCCATCACTCCCACATCATCTCCAGTTGCTCCACGAAAATCATTTTACCTCCTGTAAGCCGGCTTTTTATGTGATAACATTTTTAAGATCATTACGTAAATTACTTGTTCTTACAGCTCAAACTATCGGTAGAAACAATTTTCGATTCATAGAAAAAAACAGATTTTAAGTACTGTATAATTTAATTTTGAACTTTCAACTTTAAAGCAATTATAATTTTCGATCTCCAAAAACTTTCATTTCTTAATACTGATAAATGATTTTTTGTTATACTCGAGTAAATTGCAATAAAGTATATATTTTATAAATACGTCCGATTCTTTGGCTTTATATAAAGCAGACTTTCTATACTTTTATCCAAAACTACATAAATTGATAGAAACAAATATGTTTAAAAATTGAAAAATGTCAAAAGGAATATTAACGATACAAACATGTCAAACGCTTTGAGCTTTGAAATTCCAAAAATCTAAAACTTAAGTTTTTGACAGTATTTTCATAAAGTCAACAGTGATTTTTTGAATTGTCCAGAAAACACTTTAGATGTATTGAATCGCTTCTATAAAACTCAAAACTTGAGCGCGAATTGTCTGCATTCATGCTTTCGATCGCCTTTGAGCTTAGGCTATAAATGATTATCAGAATAATTGATTTTCATTATTAAAGTAAGTTTAGAAAATTCTCAATTCAATAAACATGAGAAAATAGTTGCACAGTATTACCCAAATCACAATCAGAGCTAACAAAGACACCAAGTTAAACAAAACATAATGTAAACATAATCAATTACGTAATCAGATAATATGCAATTTATCATTCATTTTAATTCAAAATTTTCAAACCTCAAAACCGTAAAGAATAATAAAAAATTTTTATTGAGAATAATTGTTCTGCATTGAAATATGATACTTTTTTGTTTCACTGCAGTAGAAATCATAAAACTAATTGAATCAATTCAAATAAATGTTATTGATAGAGTTTTCTTATAAGTTTCAATTTTAAATAAAATTTAATTTGATTTCAAATAATTCATAGAAAAAAATTTAATATTAAAATGATTACAGGCAATCAGAAAATTTTATCAAATCAACAGCAAAAAAGTTATTTACAAAAATAAATATAAAATAATCCAAGATTTTTCAAGTTTTCAATAAACTGACAAAAATGTAATGCAAGGCAAACATGGGATTAATAAAAATCGAGTTTCATTCGAACTAAGCTATTGCTCATGCTTAGGGTTGCAAATTCTCTAGATTTAAGCTTTGATGTAATTTCTTCAGCCTCCAGCTTGAAGGCTGAGCTTGAGCTAGGCTTGGGCTTGAACTTGAGCTAAGCTTGGGCTTGGGCTTGGGCTTGGGCTTGGGCTTGAGCTAGGCTTGAGCTAGGCTTGAGCTTGGGCTTGAGCTTGAGCTAGGCTTGGGCTTGAGCTTGAGCTATCCAGGTTTAGTGAGTTTTAATCAAAAATCAGACTTATTTCTTTTAAAAAATAAGGAATTTTTGTAGAATTATAGATCAATAGAAAAAATTGACATCAAAGTTGAGTCAAAATCCTCAATCAATTACAAATTCAATTTGTTGATAATAGATCGATTAACACAGAATAAAGAAAGGTTTGATTAATTTTTTATTCTTATTTTAATTCATTATTTTCAATATTAGTGTTCAAAAGCAGCGATTTAGATATTTTGAATTTTTAGAAAAACTTTAGATTAATTTTTTCACAAAATTTGTGTAAATCCTTTGCATTTTACTCTTTTACTTAAACCTTGATTTATCAGTCATTTTCCAAAAACTTGAGCCAAATTAGTTTCTATGCGTAAACAAATTTGAAACATATGAAGGCTGTCCCCAAAGAACAGCATAAGTGCCATTGAAATTCAATAGGACTTATGATGTTCTTTGGGGACAGCCTTCATATGTCGATTACGCAAAGGAATACGTAATTAAAAACTTGAAAGAACTTAAAAAATGATCATCTGGTCATGATTTCACACTTTTGACATCTAATAATTCATTTTAAAAGTTTATTTAACTGATTTCAAGGACTGAAAATAATGATTGCAATCAAATAATTTATAGTTTAAACTGACTTAATCTGATAGGCTATAAGTGTCTCCTTTGCATTTGAATAAATTATAAAGAGTTTTGAAAAAATAATAAAAAATGGAAAATTTTAGTTCATTAAGTAAAATAATTCCATCAAATTATCTCTTTAAAAGAATAATAAGTCGTATATTTTGTTGGAAAAATTTTCATACACGTAATGAGCTTAGAATATATCGATAAATGAACTCTAATTAAAATTTTGATGACTTACTTATGATAAACGAATTTCCATCAAACTTAAAATTTATTAATTTTCGTGTGAATGGCGGCGTTCCCATAATTGATTGAATTTAATTATAAGACTAGAACAAAACGATGATAATATCTGTTGTATGTGAGAAACAAACCCGCGATAAAGTATAAGTGTTTTATTAACAAAATAGCAATAATAATAAATAACAGTCACTCTCCGACAATCAAATATAGTTTCATATATTATGATCATAAAAATTCATCTAAAAATTCATAAAATACAATTTTAACTTAAATGCAAAAAGCACTTAATTCACAAAATCAAACTTCTCTCAGCTTTTATAATTCCGAATTCATTCAGCAATCATTTTCATTATACTTGTATAACATGACAAGTTTATTAGATTTTATTCAGCATAAGTCAAATGAAAAGTTAATTTGATATTTAGAGCAGCATTTCTGATTTTATTGGGATACAAATGCGTCGCAATGTTTTTTACTTCTACTGAAAAGAGTTCAATACAAATAGTAAAGCGATTCGCCTTTTCCTTTAAACTGTAATGAATTTTTTGATGTGTGTTTTACAACGCATAAAAAGAAAGTAAACTCATTAAAACGAAAATTTCTTTGACATATCTTAGTAATTACCTCAAAAATACAACTTGTAATAAAGATAAATTTTGTTGTCAATAATGTAGGGCTCAAATAAAATGGATCTTATCTCACATTATTGTGTTGAAAGGATAGGCCTAATGCCTAGGATTTACAAGTTTAATACTATCTTAACGTCTAAAGACTTACAAATTAGAGAAAAAAGGTTTGAATGAACTGTATTTTCTCTGTATCAAATGCTAGCATATATTAAAATTTAATGTTCTCCAAACTCACAAAAATATGAATTGAGCTTTCAATACGTGTACTGTAATATTGAGGAAACAAAAATCGGTCCACAAATCACGGCTATTCACAAGAGCTTCTTAAAGGGTACAAATGTATTGAGTTTACTGGCGTGATTGGGTTCTTATATTGACTTAAAATAACTTTGAAAATCATAGTTTTTGAGCCATTGCTTTCCAAATGAGAATGACTTGAGAATTCGCCTTGAATTGAACTAAGAAATAGATAACCTTAAGCTTTGAAAAGTTAAAAAACAAACTTAACATTGAATAAAATTGAGTTTTCTTATATGACTAAACAATTTTGTTATCGGCAGCTGTCACATCAATATTTAAATTTTTCATCTCTATTCATCACTATTTTCAGGGATCTTTACATGTCTTTGTTTTTCTGGCTGTACTTAAAGTTCAGATCTCTAATAAACGTTAAGTAAACTCTATTCAAAAATAAGAGCGCGATTATGTTCAATATTAATATTGAATTAACACTTAATAAGGATGATTCAATTCATGCTTATCTGATCCAAGAGATCCTGGTTTTAATCAGTTAGTTTGTAAACCTATTGACCAGTCCTCACATCATTATAAATACAATATATTTGATATATTATTTAATTTTAAAAAACTTAATTTAAGTAATTTATCCTCATATTAAATGAGTTCATATGAATTGAAAAGTAATTATTTCAAAAGCTCTTTTCAACTCTAAAAACAAAATATTACTAAACACTATAGGATATCTCATTAATGACATTTTTAATTGGAATAATCCATGAAATATCAGATAATTGTCAATGAATTGAATGGAATGGAAAATTGCTAAATTGGTAAAAGTATTCAAACTCTGTTTAAACTTATAGCAAATAATACATGTAATAAACAGTGATTAGTAAGTAATCTGTAGTGAAGATTATAAGGATATAATGTTTTGATAGAGATTTTGTGCTTAAAAAAGAGCAAAAACACGATGGAGTAATGTATGGTCTATAGTAAATAATAAATGATTTATCAATTCTATTTCATACAAGACAACGACTCGATTCTAACTTAATCAAAACAGACTTACAATATATTATGTTGATAAAAACACTGCATCCATATCTATCTACAATAAATCATTGGCTAACTTTACTTTATAAGATTATTCAATGTTTTATTTGTTTTTCACTCAAACTAACACATAAGGAGTGCTTTTTAATTAAGAAACTCAAACTCTTCAAAAATTGATTGCGAATAATATACTAATGAGAAATAACATACCAGTAATTGTGATGAATCTTTTTAAAGTGTATCAGATTATCAAATACTAAAATATTCTCTGTTTCGCAATGAGAAAGCTTATAATTTCGTTAAGTTATTGTGTAATCCCTTCTATAACTGATATTCAAACTTTACGATAAAATTCTCTTCATTTCTAAAAATATTCATTGAGTTTGAAAGAAAGTTCAGCTTTTATACATTCGGTTTAATTATAAGCTATAATTATATGAAAGGGGATCATGAAAACTAATTTAAACTTTAAAATTAAAATAACAACTTTGTTTTGATAGAGATTAAGTTTTACTTTCATAGCAAACAGTCAGTTATTTTGAGTATAGAATTGCATTTTCTCAAAAAGCAGTCACTTCTACTTGAAAACGAACATCACATTCAATATATTAGACACTTAACAATTAGGTCAAATACATCAAAAAAGAAAACACGACAAAAGATCTCATTTACACCAAATGAGTCTATTTCTCATCACAAGATTTCAATTTAACAAATGTTAGACTAAAGACTAATTTTCTATTTCTGATGAGTTCTACTGATTCAGATACAAGTCTTGAAAACTTCTACAAACATAACATAAAACTTGATATTTAAATCACTAAACAAGTTGAATATTAAGGAAAGTAAGACTTAAATGTTGAAGAAACGCATTCAGCTATTTTTTAAAAATCTAATTAATGTTTATGTAATTAAAGCTCAAGGATTATGACAGGTTTGATAAGTTTGAGCTTCTGATCACAGTTTTCCATGAGTTGTCTAGACTTAAAGTTGAGAAAATTTCAGTTCTCTCCACTAGAGCGACAATTTTCAAATTTCATGAATAACTTGCAGTGAGAAAAGCATATTTCAATCATTTTAATTGGGAACAAATATGAAAAAATCGATCAAAAGTATTAGTAGAAAGCAGTTTACGGAATGTCTCTATCAATCCTCGAATAGTATAGTTTGAAGCAATAGGATTATGACTTTCTTCTCTTAAAAAGTGAGCATTCATTTCGAAATAGGGAAATAAAATAAAATATAATGAGTTATAAAAATTTTAGTAGTAATAGAGATAGGGATATAAAAGTTTTTTTACTATTATTATGACATAAAAGTTGTAACAAAAATTTATTATCTTTTAGTTTGATTATGATTAGTATAAATTGCGTTATTTTGTTAGATATTTGAGACAAAATACATGAAATTTGAATAGCAGGTCAATGATAATAACTCTTAAGAATATCAAAACCCATTATACGATTCAAAAAGGAAAAAAGTATTATATTTCATGTGATATTAAATTTACATTAAAGTAAAACTGACAGCAGAGCAGTCCATATACTATCCATACAACTCAAGCCAAACTACTATTGCCATCGATGCCATCCTTAGTGAATTGCAAAACTTTTTTCATCGATTTTGAAGTGCAAACTTAATCTTGAAGTACTGTATGATGGCGTCAGTGAAATAAATAATTGCCATAAGAACTAATGTGCCGTTTGATTATTATTGCTATAAATTTGGTATATAAGCATTCAGACTATTTGAGTAATATATAAGTATAGTATATAAGTATAGTATAAGTATAGTATATAAGTATAGTATAAGTTAGCAAACTATCGAATTCCAGATCCCCTTTTGATGAGCGATATTAATGCTCATATACAACCATATATACAACCATATATAGAATGAGAGTTAGATATGAGGCCCAAAATGTGAAATCATTTGAAGCCAATACTAGTATAATAAACTTTAATTCTTATCCCATAAAAAGTTAAGAGTAAGACGTCATGAAAGGTTGCTCTGTTGCTATAGTGATCTATGGATTGATGAGTACAATGAGTCTCTACTCTTGAGGTAGGCTTTAAGCCTAAGATGATTTTGTGCATTTTCATAATGTAATCATCATTGGGTTTTATAGTATTACTAACATTTTATATTGTAAACCTATTAGTTTGAGGGCAAATTACATGCATTTTTGTTTGATGAATGCAACGCTTCTTCAAAATTAAGTTTCTATACATTTCTATAACATTCATGATTGAGTATAATAGATATTCTGACAGCTGTCTAGAAAGATATTAACTCACCAGAAGAAGCTTTATATCTTCCAAAGCATAACTCATGCACATATTTCTGCACCAATGCTTCCAATCATTATCTCTACGCTATTTCAATGTTTTAAAATTAATCAAATTAATAGTCAGTTTCCGTCCAATTATTGCCGAATTAATGAAATATGTTTTACTTTAAAAAACAATATCATAATTTCCTCCTAAAGGCATAACTCAAAAGTCTCGAAAATAGGTTTATATCTTTTTAATATTTTTAGAATTATGCAAATGTGCAAAAATGAAGAGATTCTAAATATCTAATGATATTCATGAAACTCGAATTTGAATTAATTCAACAACTATTTGAATTGTATTGAATAAATCAAAAATACAAAGTACTTAAATCTATTTTATAGCTTGAATAATAATGAATAATAAATTTTGACTATAAATTCAAGATTTTCAGCTCAAAAAAGCTCAGTTGTTATGAAAAACAAGAGTTTTTTCAACAACAGACTTAACATAGAAGTAAAGTTGAATGAATTACTTTGAGAATAATTGTTTCTCTTTGATGTGAGAATTGATGAGAAAAATTGGATAAAAAATAAAATTAGGAAATTTATCTTGAAAATAAGTAACATTTCGATGCATTAACTTCTTTGGCATAAGTGGAAGCAATAAACATAATATCCATAGAGACCATTATTTGAACATATGCGTGAACATATTACTAATGTTATAAATTACATGCATTATTCTGCACAAAAATATAAACCACTTCTATTGCCTTTTTTCAACGAAAATACTTTTAATTTACAGGTCATAACACATAATTAGCACATTAATTACCATAATTTCAAACTTAAGAATATTAAATGTGCTTAATATGACTGCAAATGTATGACTCTAATCATGTATAAAAATTCATGTTACATATAGAATAAATTTGTAAATGTCATAAGTTTTCATGTCAATAAAGAGATAGTATTGGTTTCTCATCTTAATGTAGCTCAATATTAATAGGAAATCAACCGAAATCTCGAAGATGTAATGGTATCATCAAAATTAAAGAACGAACAGTCATGTTGTCGTAATCGTTAAGCTCTATTGTCATGTTTTGTGAGGAAAAGTTTAATTATTAGTGACTTACGTTTGAGTCAAATATTTGTTTGATTTCGCTTAACAGGTCAGCAAAATTGAAAATATATCTTTCAAATATTGTTTTGTATTCTCTATCAGTTTGAATGCGGATCAAAATTAGAAACAAGTTAAGAACAAAATTAATTCTAAAATAACTTTAATTGTGTAAATCTACTCATTATCTTTTATTGTATTTAAAACTACACAAAAGAGTCTTTTTTGCTCAGACCTGTTTTCTTTGATAGAGTGTTGATAATAAAGTACAGAGTATTTGAGCCCAGCCTAAAATGAGTAGTGAAACAAATGATGAGCACTCAAATTGGCTTTTGACTTGTTATATAAATAAAGTGATGCTTTTCGCTTTCCAATTAACAAAATCAAGTTATTAGTTATGAAAAAAACTTTAGGATTAAAAAGTCATAAATAATTCCAAGAGTAATGAATAATCCCAAGAATTGAATAGAATTACTGGTATATTATTTTGTAAAATTTAATTTCATTAATCAAAATTGAAATGAAAATATTTTAGATTTTTGAGATTCTATATTGAAATGTCAAATCTATTATTAAAGGCTTTAAATTATTGAAATTCTTTGATTAAAATATTACTGTAATAGAAGTGGGAGTTTAGAAATTATTAAAAATATTATGAAATAAATTTGAAAGTTTAGTAAATTGTTGTAATAAATAAGATGTTTTCGTCTGAAAGTTGTTGATCTAAGTTTTCATTTTTATATTTATCGAGTTTATCAAATTGAATTGCAATGCTGTATAGACTTACCTAAAGATATTCTTTTATAATCTATTTGAATAATACACGACTGAATGATAAATTGTTTGCATGAAGTGTGTTAAGTATTAGAAATTCGCAGAATTTTCTCCTTTCAATGTGTTACTAACGAAAAGATTGTGAATTTACTTTTATTCCCATTATTTATGTTCGATTTTGCAAAATATTCTTTGCTTTTTTGTACTGATCAATACTGTTAATGTGTTACCAACTATTCATTATGTTATAAACATAATTATTTCAAAGATTCTTTAATATATTGACAAAAGTATACAGAAAAATGATTGAGAACTTTTTTGATAAGAAAAAAGATTTATAATTGATCGAAATATCCTAATAATAGAAATGCTTCTTATATTAAGACTCATTGAATATTAATAAGTGAGGCAAAAGCGAGCAAACAAGACTTTATTTAATGAGAAGAGCTTTCGAAATGTGAGGAAAAACTATTCTCGTAAAAGAGGGATGAAAGCAATTCTCATTCGAGTTTATCGAATTCGTTCGGATTCAGAATAATATAGCTCTCAAATATCTTACAAAACAAGTCAGTCAGTCATCCCATTTCAACAAAAGTAAATAATTGTTATATATTTTAGTCATTGTATTCAATTTTAAACTAGTTATTCATTGGACAAAATTAGCATAAAAAACAGCTCCAAATAATTGATTTACAAAATTTTCATTAATCAAGTCAACTCACAATTTCATAAATAAACAATTCGTATTCAGAAAAATACAAAAGTTATGAACAATTTATTCATCATTAAGTTACTGAATATCCACTGAAAGTTCGCTAAATTAAATATCCGAACCTCTATTCAAGTGCATTCTTTTTTGTATTATTGAGTTTTCTTAATCTATAATTGTATTACTATTTAATAGTAAAGTAATGAAAAGAAAGAGTTTTTTCTTGATAAAGTATCAAGTTTTTAGTCCAACCAATTGTAAAGTAGTGACAAACTTAGTTTTATGTCAGCATCGATCCAATCTTAGGGAAGGATAAATATATATCGATAGGAACTCTTACAATTCAAGACTATTCATTCAGATTAAATGGAATTTTATCAAATAAATCAAAATTTTCAACTCTAAAAAACTTAAGAAACTCTTTATATAAAATTATTCATTCAAATCTATTCAGATATTAAAAAACTGCAACCACTTAACCTTTCAACTTATGAAATATTATTTCTGAACCAAATGCTATTTTGTGAATAAATATAATTATTGTAAAAATGAGTAATTGATGATTTGAAGTCTACAACTTAAAGGCGGGAGATTTCCATAATGAATATCATATGGAAATCGGTGTTTCAATAATGCCATTCATTTGAAATCCCAAATTTTTTATCAATATTGCAAATGAATTCAATTCTATGAAAGCAAAAATGTTTGTATTTGAGTGAAACAGAGGTTTTAAAACATATGTTGATTCATAAGATTCTGAAATAAACTGTCACATAAAAGAATATTCCTATGAGACCTCAAATTCGATCGGCAGTTTGAATATTGAACTCATCTAAATTCAATTTAGTTCAACTCAATTTTAACAATCTGTGAGAATAAAACTAAAATTCAATCAACGACTAGTAATCAATCAAATTTAACTCAAATGTTCAAATAATAATCATTCAAATTTTTAAAAATAGAGAAGGATTCCATGGTTTTAAACATTTTGCTGTTGGCAACCATTTTCACGTAATTTTAATTTTATAGTTTAATTTTTAAAACACTTTATCAAACTATTCCATGAAATAAAATTCGAAAGAATTAATTGGTTTTTTAAAAATATTTAATTTTGAGGAAAAATATTGATTTGACACACGAAAGATAGAGATATATAATCAGCTTTAATCGATGTTTTATTAGATTTTTTAAATTTAATATTCGAGTATTTTTACTTTTCTAAATAATTTTAAATTAAAGAATAAATGACTCTGTTTATTGCTCTAGTTTTTTTTAATCAAAAAATGCAAGAATCAAGCCTTGAAGAGATAAATTCTCATAAGACATATCTTTTATAGCCTATGGCAGTCCATAACTTTATGTCTAATTTAGCATTTTATTCCGAAAAGGATAAAAAATATAAAAAATCATTTTTTTGGAGGTAATAAATTTATTTTATTAGGTTTGTTAGATCGACATCACATACAGTTAAGCATAAACTAATTTATTAATGAATTAATTTCAAGTTTAAAGTTTAATTAATATTAAGTACTTTTATTGAAATTGAATTGTAGTTGAAAAACTGATTGAAATAAAAAGATTTTCTGATTATTTTCTCGTTAGTTTGTGATATTTTAGAAGTTTTATCTATTTTTAGCTCATAGTTATTAATATGAACACACATTGAGTACTAGCTATAATAATAGATAGTAAGAGAAAAGTTGATATAAGATAAAGTGTTTGTAAAAGTAACCAAAAAAACTTTATTATATCATTAAGTCTGATGGTTAAATCTAATCTATTTTATATAATCTGAATAATATTAAGAGATTTGTGTGTTTATCTTCTATTTGGAACATTAATTCTCTCGTAAAGTATGTGAGCCCTAATCCTTCATAGTTTCTCATCTCATATAACATTAACCAAAATTCAAACATTTTATTCAATTCGATCTTATCAAAGGCATGGTATTTGTTATACTTCAATGTCGTTATTTGATGTATTACTTGAAGAAATTTCTGCAAATTTATTTAAAGCACAAGAAATTTAAAGATATGTTTGATATTTACAGAAAGTTTTTGAATTTCATTGTAAACATATCATTAATACTAGTTGTATTTGATATAAATTATACATAAAATTTTTATGTTTAGTAAAAATAGTGTTAACAGATCATAAATCATCAAATTTTGTTAATGATCTGAAATGAGTTAATTGCATAGTTATGCAAAGTATGATTGAATTACGACCTGTTGTAAATTGTGACGAGAAATTACTCTAAGCTCTATTGTTTTTCATACTCCATTGACTTAAGAGTAATAAATTTTAGTTAAAAAAAAGTATAAATTCATAAATCTTTAGAAAAATTTAAATATCTAATTAAGCCGCTCCTTCGTAGCCAAACCTTAATTATAATTGAATTGACTGTAATTTGAAAATAACAGAAGAAGTAAATATACCATAAGTATTGAATTACAAACTGTATAGAGTAAAGCAATGATCGGATCAATAATGTTTTCTAGCTCTCTAAGACTTTTGTGAACTTGAATTATAATAACCCCAAAGTTTTTAGAAATTAAAAAATATTGTGGTATGAATTGATGGCTCTGACGTATCCTCATAATGAAAATTTATGAGAAGATTATTAGAAGTTGAATATTGTACTTCTTTAAGATAAAAAATTACATGAGTGACCCGATTGTAGGGCTATTCATTATATGACCCGATTCTTATTTTCATTACATAGAATCGGGCCCATGAGACGATTTTACGTGCTGACCGATGGTATAGAGCAACAAATTTGCAGCACAAGTTTGACAGTCACTTCAGAATTACTTTCAACTGCAGTAAATGAGTGGCAAAATTGCTCGAAGCTATGCAATAACCAGCAAATGAAGCCAGCGATGTATACATAGAATATTTCCTGCTCATGAACTCATTACTCTTCATTTTGTAACAACACTGGACCAGCCGTAGGAACACATTATTAACGTATTGTTGTATAAATATATAATATTGGTCTCGGCGTCAAACTAACTGTAATTATTTACTGAACATAAATTATTACATATAAGAAGAGTTCTTGTTTTTCACTTACAGTACATTCAAGCAAACAATAATGTTCGGAAAAGTATTATCAAAAGTATTATCAAATGACTTCTCTCACAAATTTGACAGCTATGAGAATGAATTCTTCAAATGAGGATAAATTTAAATCGATGCCATCCATCAAAATTGAAGAATAAAACCTGACTTTTATTCTATTTAAATATTTTTCAAATATTTCAAGTTATGATTTGAAAGCCTTTTCAAGATTTCAAGCCTTTGATCGATTGAAGATTACATAAACTATCTTTTGGTTTATTACTCTTTACGGCCCACTATTTTGAGAAATTGATTGCATATAAGGTGTAATAGGTTACTATTTGATCGATATTCTCGAATAGGTATTTCCCAAATCCCGCCCTAACCTTTTGCTTTAAACGAGAACTACAGTGTTATATGTTTTGATTGAGCTGAAAATTAAGCTGTAAACTATAAGCTTATAAAACGATCGGATACATAAGATTTTCATCTAATAGACTGGGGAACTATCAGTTTGATTGCATTATTTGCACTTGTGTTTCGTGTCTGTATTCATAAAGCCTAATGGATTGAATCAACTTTTTATGTTAAAGGAAATCACATTTATCTCACGACTCAACTAATATTATTAGATAATATGACATTTAATGATGAAACTTTTGAGAAATTATGAAAATTGTTGTTTATTTTTGATCTAATATATGAAAATAAGTTGAAGACATTGATCTAACCAGACATGGAGTTTAGATTTTTGTTAAAATAATAAGAAAGAGATAATTGATTGAATGATATGGTGCCTCAAAAGACTACTTCAGTTGAACTCATTCAAATTGAGATCTATTGTTAGCGTGAAGGCTCTTATATTAGATTATTTGTTTAAGATTCTCCTATTAATGACTGTTGCAAAAGACTCGTATACTGAGGCATTTGCGAGCGCTAAATGAATTGATTAATTATTAAAAACCTAATCTACATCTCTATAGAAAGCATGAACAGATTTCTCCTTCAGGATTGAAAAATGTTAGTTTAAGTTTATTTACTTGATATGATCGATGGAAACGTGTAATGCGGATATTTGATAACTTTAGTCTCTAAACTATTATTATATTGTATTACTAATTAGATAAAAGATAGCAATAGATAGCAATTGAGGAATCTGTTACAGTCAAGACTCTTCGAGAATAAGAATGGAAAAGATGTTATTCTCCAGTGAAACAAATATTGCCGTAAAAGTGAAATACTTTCAATTAATAACTTCTAATTTAATTGGGATTCCTCATCAAAATAATTGATTTTCAGGATAACATCTAAACTTCAATAACTTTCAGAATTATTTATCATTAGTTCAGTAACGATCAGATGATATCATATAGAATTTCGTGCGGCGAAGAAGTTTGGAGATCATTGATATACTCTATATTGTGACAGAACGTGTTGTGGCCATAAAATTAACGAATTATTTGCTTTTAATGAGCCTGAAATTAAATTTGGTTTCACGCAAGAAAGTAAAGCCAAGGCTTATAACGATAATATTTATGAGAATATAAGTGTACATAAAATAATAAAAAGCATGAATAGAGCGAAGAGTCAGAAATAATATAACTTTTGTATCTTTTATAACTTATTCGCGTCACAATAATATCATATTGTATTTTCAGTGCCATTTTTATGCTCAGAGTCAAAGAGACTTGTATTAAAGTGAGATATACTTTAAATTGAATTCCTTTGCAATTCAATGTAAACCATTTCTCAATATTAAAGTTCTTCGTTCTCTTCTATTGTTTCCCCTTAAGTAGAACTCGTGTGAGTTGAGCACAAATAAGAGTATTAGAGCGGAAAAGTTAACTATTTTGAAGTTCAAATTTTGGAAAAAATTCTAATAAAAACTAAAGCAACCGAAGAATAACTGAATTGAATGTATTCCACACCTAATATACTGCTCAGAATGTAATAATCTTTATACAAGTGGAGCTTTGTTTTTACCCAAATGTTTCAAAAAGCTAAGAAAATATCATATCTCAATATATTTTTCCATTTGTTTCATACGAATAAATTTTTAAATTTTTATTTACATCTTTCAACTAGAATTTTATATTTGAAGTCTTTTGAAAATTTTAAACTTCAATCTCGAGTTTGAGCTGAATCGAGAAAACGAAATAAGAAGCAATCGGGCAGAAAAAAGACAATAATTTCGTAGTTTTAAACTTAATGGTTAGATCATACGCTTTTATGATAGCGAAAAGCTTGAAAAACAAGCACTCACTCGTCTTCCGAGTTATTACTTTGTTCACTAAATTTAAATGTTTTGTTTTGACCTCAATAAAAGACTTCAAACTCTGTTTAAACATTTAGAATAAATTAAAGAATGGTATTTCAAAGACAGATTCAATCAACTTCAATACAATTCTATCATTCAATAGTTTTAGTTCGAGCTGAGTCTGAGCTTTTTTACATCATTATTGATAACATTAAGATAAGTTATAAATATTTATGTAATTAGTCTTAATTTTAAAATATTAGACTAAAAACAAGGGTTTCATAAATAATTCATTTGATTTTAATTTAATTTAAACTCATATTTATATTAATTATGTGTATTATCAAGATTATTAGGAGTAAATTGTTATTTATTTCTGAAGCTTAAAGCGTTTGGGTTGAGATTTTTTGTCTCTCCTTCAGCATAAAAACCCAGTCCTGCGGCTCTCGCAGTAGTAAAATCTCTTCAGAATCGGTGGTCTAATAGTAAACATATTTATTTATTAAAAATTTGTTATTATTGTTGTTAAAAATTTATTGTTGATGTTTAACTAGATATTTGATCTTCAGCTAAAAATTTGATGTTCTCAAATGCATTCAACTCTTAGTCTATTTGAATAAAAATATTTCCCCAAAATATATCTCAATGAATACACACATGTAAATAGGCCTTAAGCTAAACCGATAAAATTATTTACTTTTATAATTTATAAATATTATTTATAAATGCATAGGAAAATTCTCAGACATTAGTTGAAATTTTTTGAAAATTTCATATTATTTTAAAAATTTTGAACAAAACTAATTCAAAATTTGAAAACTGGCCTTTCTCTGGTCTTTCTCTGGCCTTTCTCTGGTCTTTCTCTCACAAAAAGGGTAAATCATGAAATACTGTTTCGAAAATTTCTGATATTCAAGTCAGACATTGAAGAACTCATTAAAACTCAACTTGATTTTTGAAATAAGTTTCATCTTTTATAGTTTCTAAATATGAATTTTTAAATTTTTGACTATTACTCAAAAGCGTTGAGTTTCGATATTTTCAAATAATATTGAAATCCCTGACAGATATTTTTCCGAAAGTATGATGGAAGAGACGGGCAAAAATTGCATTTTTCAAACTAATTTACGAGATAAAGACATTAAATTGTAACCTTGATTTTGGGACAGGTTTAACTAAATTATTGAATCTTATCGATAATACTTTCAGAAAAACATCTATATATCAATTATATTTACCATAACATTCTCATACAATTCACAATTAATTCACATAAAAATCAGAATTAAAACAAGCTTTCATTCAATGACTCAGTGATGCGGAATGAGGGGGTGCGGAATGGGGTCGAAAAAGTACCCCATTTGAGAAAAATTGAACCCCCAGTGAATTTTAGAGAATAAATTGATACACCCTTTAAAAAGTATAAAAGTCAACAATTCTTTACTGATAATTTGATATGACTTGATATTTTTGTACAAAATTAAAATAATTTTAATATTATTTAAATTCAAAAGAATAATTTAAAATTGATGTTAAGGCTATTAAGATTGATCTTAATGCTGATGACTTACAAGTAGAAAAGTTATGCGATTGAATTGAATGCTTTCAAAGAACATTATCTCAAAACAAGCGAAAAGAAGAACATAACAAACTCTTATATGTTAAAGAAGGTGAAACTGTGTTTTTATTTAATAAGTCTTGAGATCCTATTTATAAGATAATGTATTTTTCTCAGATTTAAATACAAAAACTACTGAATTCGACTAAAATCTACGTCAAGTTATTTGTGCAAAATAAAAAGCATTAGCGAATAAAAGTTAGTTATTGAGCAATGTTTACACAATGAAAAAATAGTGATTATACAGTGCACCAAAACTTCAGAGACTACATTTTTTTCTGTTTTGACGAACTGTATACTATTTGTAATAGTTTGTTGAACACAATGTTAATTCAATGTGATGTTAAGTGCATTCAAATGAAGTTTGTGAAGTATAAAACAAAACTTGTGCACTCTATCAAAGATTTCAAATTTCATACAAGGTTTAGTTACGATCGAAAACAAAAAAGAGTACTGTAAGAGTACTGTCTCTGTCTTTTTAGCGGATCTACTTTCTAATCAATTCAAATTAAGTTTCAAAAATAATTCATCACTAAAGGGCGTATTTCATGAAAACAAAATTAAGCAAAAAATGCTTGAAAATGGGCACCAAAATTCTTCAAGAAGTAATCGATTTGTTGATTTTATTCCATTTTTAATGAGCTATCATTAACTTAGGCTTAAAAACATGAATTATTGTCAAAATAAGAACAAAACAGAGATTTTTTAAAAGTTATACTTTTATTTTTTCGAAATAACTGTGGCCTCAAATATTTTGTTTGAATTTCACCAACAAATTATAGCTTCATTTAGATGTCACTTTTCATACCTTAAAAATTGAAATGAAAAAGTATTGGAGAAATGAATGAGAACTCAACTTTTGAAACTATTTACAGGCAGTCGAAAGTCGAAATTTAATACTTAATAATGAGATCCTCTTTCAATAGTCAGTATAATTAAATTTAATTTCCATTAAATTATATGAAATTATGAATAAAACAAAACAAAAATTCTAGAAAAATTTACAAAATCTAAGATAATGAAATCATATCTATTCGGTCTCAAAAAAGCTACTCCAGAACGACATTATTTTGGATGTTTTCAATTCTAAATTAAGTGAAATATGAAAGAGTCAGAAAATTTCTCTCAAAAAGAGGCTGAACTCAATTCTCACTTTAATTGAAAAGCCCTTATGACTAAGTTATGAGACATAATCATTAGAAAAGTTGGCGAAGCGTTTTATTAAACTTGAATTCAATAGTCAAAAGCGTTTGCTATTTATTTGTTATTAATTTGATATCATTTAAAAGATACATTCATTTCCCAAATGACTTGTTTTGTTTTAATGACTGCATCATATTTTCATAAAGAAGAAAATACTTTATTCAGTTGACAATATGTTTAACTCATTCAAAGAATTTTTTTATTTTATTATAGAAACTCTTAAATAATATTTTTATATCGATTAATGCATTAATCACTGAAATTGTTTTTAAAAAATTTTTATCATTTGATAAGATATCGAACTCATAGTAAGTAATAATAACTATATAATAGTAAATACATTTGAAAGCGTTAATGGTTTTATGAAATAACTCAACATTAAATGGTTGCGGAGTGGCTTTTTGAGGCATTATTGTTGAAATATTGTATAGAAAAGGCAGTTCGCCATCAATATAATCATCTATTTATTCTATACTATTAACCCAAACTTAAACAACTCATAACTCTTTTTGTTGTTGTATACTATAAGCGTGACCAACAATTTTTTCTTGCTTTACAGAGAAGTCTGTTTGAATTGCAACACATGAGCTGAATGCCGAACATCAATGAAATTAGTGATCTTTGAGGATCATTTATTTTAATTTAACTTTCAGAACATCAAGATATTATAAAATTGTAAATCTTTGCGCTATCTTTCATAATGAAAAACTTAATCTTTATCATGACATAGAATTTATAAGTTAAGTCATATTTTTATATTAGTATATGTTTTAATGAAGTGAATATTTAATGTTGAAAAATAATAATTCTTAAGACTAATCAAAGTGAAACTAATCAAGTGATTTGAAATTTTCCATTCAATCTGTTAAATATTGCCTAAAAATAAAAATGATGTTCATAAACAAATATTGGATGACATAAAACATGTTCAAATAAACATGAGCCCTTATTTGTTTTTATATTAAGCTGAAAATATTAATATAAATTAACCTATCTATGTATTGAAAGTTATTTTGAACTCACAAATGGTTGTTGAAGATGTGTCGTCACATTTGAAAGCTGTATATTTTTTACACTTATGAAAAATGTTATCGTCTTTGGATGCACTCATTGCAAATGCATTGAAACATCATTTTTTATCATTTGGCAGTTAATGCACTTACTTATGAAAGTCATATATAATTTCATAATTATTTTCAACTCGAGTTTTCATAAAGTCGCAAATGAGAAAATTTGAAAACAGCTTTAGAATGATTTGAATTTGATATTTAGATTTATGAAATGAAGAAAAAAGATGAACATCAGTTCTGATGAGAGATAGAGCAACAGTATGTGTAATGAGACATCGGTCACATGAACGGTTTACTTGTCAGCGGGGAATATATAAGTTTATATTTTCTGTTTATTGTATACATGAGTTGTAGCGTTCAACAGATTTATGTTCAACAAAATCATAAACTTTGCTATGTTTGAGAAGTCCTTCAACTGATTTGGACCACATTCTAAATAAGATACGACACAGCTCTAGAAAGACGAAAAGTCACGAAAACGTACAATTGTTAAGGTAGTGATTGGTATTGACTGTAGTGACTCAATGCACAGCATCAATGGTCTCGAAATGCAATGGAGAGTAAAAGAGAGTGCAGGAGAATGAGAGAAAGAGAATGACAGAAAACAACATCACCAGCAAAATAGGCTTTTGGTGAACAGTAACAGCGGTTAGAAGTGAAAAATGTTAAGTGTTATAAACAGAATCACAAAATATTAATTCATAGCACTCTAATATATAGTATTAAATATACGCTTTCCATATGACATGCGAAGGCAATAACTTTAGAGAATGAGAAAGACTGCTATAATACAAATCTTACTTCTCATACACAACACATTTCATCTCTAGTACTCTGTAGTTGTTTGGCTTTATCTACAGGTATAGCGAAGAGAAACTCATAAATGTGGCTGTAATGTGAAAAGCTCTCTACACCTCTACCAATAACAAGACGAGAGAGTGTTGGTATTTCATCGCATGCGTTCTTCAGACCAGAACTACTGTCAACTTCCAACCGAAATATTGTAAATACGAAACTACGAACAGCTCATTCCTTGTCTGTTGGCCTTCTTTTTTAGCAATTACTTTATACAGCAAAACAACCAAAGCGTTCAACTGTACTCTAGATGTATCGCAATCTACTCTGAATCTGCTTTAGCTTAATATAAGGTTTACATCTTAAATAGCACTTTCATCATCTTTTACTCCCAAAAGTATCCAATTTTCTTTTTGGGATACAAGCAATAAGTCACTTAATTTAAGTTAACTTAGTTGTCGGCATCCCTTCAATGCTCCATTTTTAAAGTAAATATATGCACAACATTTTTTCAATGCTTTAAATATCTGCGATTAAGTTTTCCCTTTCATCAATTTTACACTTTCTTCAAATGCAACACTCACTGCATGCAAATAATTTCATCGAATCTTCAAGTATTCTTAAAAATCGACTGGTCTTCAGCAAAATTATTTCTATCTTCTTCAAGATGAATAAATTAATATTAAGTATAGTTCGGAACCGAAAAAGCAATTATTCAGAATAACATGAGTTTCGAATTCATTTCGTCACTCTTGGCATTTGAAAAGAATTTTATCAATAACTAAATAAGAAATTAATTCAAATCGAGTGCTTCCAACGCATAAACAAATTTTTTGGGATTCATCATGAAATTCACTTTTTTCATATGCCTTACATTTAAGCTCTTTGAGAATGATTTTTATTCATTCTATTGAAGTGAACGACTGGTAATAAAGCGATTGAAATAAGTTACTTAATGTTATTCTCAAATGGATGAAATGATGTGATAAAGTCATTAAAAATACGCATTAGAGAGTCCATGAGTTGAGATTGTAAGCATTGTAGACATTGTGATGCACGCTCTTGAAAAATATGTGTATAAGTCAGCCAAAATAGTCTATTTTAGTGAAAGGAGGGGTGCTTTTACAAGACATTTGTTTTACATTTTTATCGATTAAATGCTAGAAATTTTTCTCAGTTTAAACTTTTGTGATTTCAAATCACAAGAACAGTGGAAAATGCTTATGCAGTATAATTCTTCCATTCAATACAAAAAAACAACAATTTTCATACTTTCATCATTAGATAACATGTAGTGAAATATGAGATTTTAAACTAGCGGTACATCTTATTTCTGTGCTTAGCAATGAGTTATAGACTTCATTGAAGACAATATTCACCATAAAAACATTATTTTTAAAAAATGTTTTGTTTGAATCCAACGAATACCGTTTTATTGGAATTTTGCTTTTAAAGTGGATCAGATCTAAGAACTGCTTTTTTGGAGAGTGAAATTGGATGGAAGTAACATATTATGTCAAATGGTGTAATGAAGAAAAGTTACTCACTTTACTTAATTTCAATTATTTGACCCATGTTTAAGGGAGAGTACTTCACAAAATAAGCCAATCAAAGAAAACTTATCAAATTCTTTCCAATCATTAGAAATTAATGTCTTTTTCGGGAGCACTTCGTTTTGTCCGAATTCAAATTGTCCAATATTCTATTCCCTTCAGTAAATTATTCTCAAAAAATAATTATTCCATTTAATACTTAAGAATAAACTAAAACCAAAAGAAAATGAATTAAAATTTAAGGTGTAGATTGAATGAATTAGTATGAAATTGAGCTGAATCACGTTATATTAGGATAGGGGATTGACGGCGGTAGCACACTTCAATTAGGAGTGAAAGGTTAGGTTAGGTTGTTCAGTGAAAGGCAAAACTATTTAAAGATTAGTTGCATTATGATTAGATACATCACAAATCATTCATGTAGATTAACTCCCAAAAGTTCAATAAATACCATCACTGAATCAATCTTGTTTGTTTATGCTAACTTGACTTGAACCCATTTTCATTCAATTCAAATTCACGATAACTTGTAAAATGAGTATTTCAGTACCTCAGAGTAGTCATTATTTAATACAGGGCTGAATAAGCTATTGGGAGTTATAAAATAGGTTTTGGGTAATTTGAATCCGTACAAAACGAAATTCAGCTCTTTTTTTCTTTTTAGGTTAATCTTAAATCAATAGAACTTTTAAAATGTGTTTGATTTTCTCCTAAACATTCTCTTAAATAAAGTGATGCCATAATCATCATTAAATCCCATAAATTTTAGACTTTTCTGTACTTTATTCAATGCAGAAATATCTTTTGTTTATCAATATTTTTTTCCAACAATTGACTAATTTTAGATTATTTTTGAAATCGTGTCAAATCATGAAATCTATTTGAATAATGGATTGATTCTGTTCTAAAGTTTTAATGAGAAGCATTGAGTTCCACCAATTAGTTATTTTGAAACTAATGTAGAAAATGCCAAACGCCTGAACAAACTTGACTGGATATATGCTCAGAACACTGAAGCACACGATCAGTTCTTACAAATTAGCTAATTATTAAAATATTTATTGGGTCTCTGCCAGCCTTCATATTTTATGCATCTCTTTAACCCGACTTCTTTACCTCACTGTAAGACTATTAGAGAAACGGTATGACTTGAAAAGCTTATTAGAAAAAGTCGCTTTCAATAACTTTGTTTCGAGTCTTTTCAAGCAAATCACGATAAGAAATACTTTCTTTATTAAAAAAAATTAATAAAGAATGTCAAAACAATATCAGGAACGAAAAAATGTGAATAATCATTTGATGAGAATTTAGTTCTTGTAAAGCTCCAAATTCTAACTATTAGTTATTCAAAACTCTCATCATTTTACAGTAATAGCAGCAAAAAAACTTCAAAAATAAAGTAATTGAAACTAAACTTTTTTCAAAAAGATTTTTACTTCATTTAAATAGAGGTTAAATTTTCTGATCTTTATTTCTGATCATTAGAAATAAAATATACTATATTTTAGAGCACTGAGAAGAAAGTAGAGCACAAGGATTATAAATAAAGTAGCTGTGAAATAATTCTAGATTTGAATAATATTTGAATTCATTCAACTTTTTACTTGTATTGTTATATTATTCATAATTATTGAACTTTAAATTCTGGGCTTTTGTGCAAAACTTTAGTTATATTCACTAAAATTTCAATGGGATTCTATTAACAATATTATCTGAAGGCATTTTCAAAAATGAATATCCGTTTATTTGTTAAAATTTGAACGAAAAACAGTATGTTTAGTGATGGCAATTAAAAAGCTCGATAGAACCAAGTTTTCAAAATTAACGGAATAAAAATGAAAATTGAGCCTATTTTTATACTAACCCAAAAACTAGATAAACAAAATTCAAGAATGTCACTCATTCAATATGTTGACTTTTGAACTTAAATTTGAAAGTATAGAACTTTTTGAAATTCAATATGATAGACCTTCATAGCATCTCAGCAGTAGATCTCAAATAATTGATAGCTAAAAGTAATATATTTCAACTTTTGAAGCCCAGTAAACAAAATTAATGAAGATTTTTAATGAAAATATAAGTTAGTTTAGAGCAGAATAGAGTTGAATATGATTTGCTTACATAAATAATTGATAACATAATGTAACGCACTCTATAAGATCAATAACTGAATCACCAGAACATAAACTGATGCATTCGAGTAAATTGAGTTAGTTTTAGTTGAACTCCTGCTGGTTGTATGTATTAATAAGATTATATCATATCATACAATCTAATTAAAAAAATTTAAGTCAAATGGAGATCAAATAAATAATTTTGACCATTTTTCTCACTCAAATGAAGATTTTTTTCTGAGTTTAATGTTTCAGTAAATGCTTTCAAAGTTATACAATGATATTGCACTTTAATGATATTGTTTAACTCAATGGAAATTACAAAACACTAGCGTAATAGCTTTCGATGCTATTTAATAGCATCACAAATTTCTAGACATAATGAAAATTAATACTTAGTGGAAGTTAAACATCATTAGTTTTTTAATGTTTTTGAGGCATTTTTTAAAAAGTCAATGCGTTTAAACCATGTTTCAGTAATTTACAAAAGTTTCCACAAACGATAATTGTGTTTATTAAGTGATAAAAATTTTCAACTTCATTCAGGGCATGGAATTAAAAATTAAGTTTTATAAAGCTCTCAATAAGCCATTGTTAGGGATAAAGGGTGGAAAATATTTTAATTTAATTTTGAAAATTATTGATTTTTTGAAGCTATTCTTTTGGGAATGCTTTAAATTAATTGTTAGGCAAACAAAACTTATGTGAATATCATTGAAAATTGATGATAAAATTATAAACCAATTTATTTGATAATAATTGAAACACTTTAAAAGTCACGAACAAATGCTCTGTGAGAATGATTTGATCTTACCTTCAATTTGGTATGTATTTATACCGTCTTTAAAAATCATCAATCTTTTTCCCATAGAAGTTTTTTGTAATGAGATTCCGATGCGCTTTTTGTTACGCAATTGAATTACTTTCTCTTTAAGTTTTTTCTCATTTTGATCTTTATCATGCACTATGTCTTGATTGAGTGACAATTCTTTTTCTGCCAATAATGAGCTTAATTTGTCTACAGTATCCATAAGTTTTGTTACATCGTTGTCGAGTTCATTCCAGCGTCCATGACATCCATTTGCAACAAAGTCACATAATCCGCATTTCTCATTCTTTCTTGAGTAGTGATGACTACTTAGCATCAAATTTGCGGAAAATTTTTTAACATAATTTCCAAATTCATTACTTTCCTTCTCATTCATTATGTAACTGATGGCAGTATTCAAACTGTAATCGAATTGGTTAATATCATGACCACAATGATTTTGAGGCCAACCTATTTGAGGGCAATCAATGCTTCCATTTACTGTCTCTGAACTACTGTTTCTCCGTGTTCCAAAGGGAGTGATAGATCTATTTCTTAAAATAAAGCTTTGATTCTCAAACTCAGTTTCCAATTTATCAGTTGTGTTATTAGAGCCAATGCTATCGTTTATAACATAGCCATAAGTTTCGATTTGACTTAATCTCTCTTTAGGAACATTTGATGTTCTGAAATGGCTGTCATCTGCTTTATTATCAGATTTTTCTATATTCACTGAAGACATTATTTGTTTGATTGATTCTTCTACTTCTTCTTTATCATTGAATTGACTGCAACATTGTTCCATCCACGCAACTGGTGTCTCATTTGTTTCAATATCATTTAAATCCTTTTTAATTTGATCAGTAGAGCAAAGTGAACAGTTTAATTCTTCTGTAAATTCTTGTTTATTCTTCTTGAAAGAATCTGAAACATTGCTCTTTGTATGATTCAGTTTAGAGTTCTGAATAGATGAGACTTTATTAGTTTTCGAGAACAAAGGCGGCAATTGGTTTTTGGTATTAAGAATAGTTTTACTCCCAATAAATGGATTTCTAGGCATTTCATTTATTCTTATATCAACAGTTTTGCACAAATTTGCGCCCATTAAAACTTTTTTTCTTGGTTTTAAGCACTTATTTTATTAGAAAATCATATGAAAAATTTCATAAGGAATAACCAACAGTTCATTTAGAGGTCTCACATACTTCTGATACAGAAATGTAATATGAAGATGGTTTTAAACTTTCGCTCATTTCATTTCGTGTCATACATTTATTTGCCAATTGCCTGTTGAAATTGCTTAGAATATAGAGCATTGAGTGCAATGTTAACATTTCGTGATAAAAAGCCGTTAAATCTCAATATGATTACACAACAAAGTGTTGATAGCTATATGAATGGGCACATTTGATTAAAAATAAGTTTAATTCAAAATTTAATTTTGCAAATAATTAATAAATATCGATGTCTTATTACCTTAACTTTGAATTTATTAAAAAAAGCAAAATCATAATTGAAATAAAAGACAAATAAAGCAAATATATCTATAAATTAAACAAGTTTTTGTTTCAAGAATTAAATAAACTCAAGCATTTCATATTAATCATGAGCATTAAGGGAAAAAATAATGCCTCAAATATGAAAGATCTTATAAATAAATTTTGAAACATTTCTCATTTGTTAACTGAATAATTGTTTTACTGAATGTTTCGCATTCGCCAGTTTTCATTATAGCAAATTCTAGTCTTCCAAATGAATTTTTTAGACTTCAATTATTTTATAAATTTATGACATGCAATAAATTTTGTGCTTTTTATGTGTATTACAATTCAAATATCAAAACTTTTAAAAACTATTTAATGCAATAAAATTATAAAATAAAAGGAGTAAAAAAATTATTTCTCGACATAATGGGAATCGAAGAAAAGAAATCGATAAAGTGTGACATGTGTAGAATTTGCTATAAAACTATTGGCGTTAAATTTCTAGTGTTGGTCATTATGTAATCATCCATTCAAAAAAAATTCAAGTTTTTAGCTTTAAATTACTTGAGAATATTTTTACACAATTCCTTTATGCTGTCAGAATTTAATTGATATAAAAATAATAAATTATCGATTTAACTGTAATAAGATATATATGAAAGGATAAGCATTTTCAAAGGGTTACTAATGTGAAGATTGCATCACAATCTCTATCTTGAACTTAATATGGACTCTGAATATCATATCTTAAGCTTTTAGTGGAGAAACTATGATATATAAGAGCTTTATCCAGGCTTGAAGATTATGTAAGCTATAAATGAATAACAGCTTAGCTCATGCTCTCGTCATTACTGTATTTTATAAATTATTCATAATCTAATACTTTGTAAGAATTGATTTGGTTTATAATAATCTCAAGATTTATATAGTGATAGCATTAAACTGATGATAATAAAGTTGAATTGAGATAAAAATAATATTATTAATAGCAAATATGATTCGACATCTGACATTTCGTGATTTGAAATCATACTACAGAACAATGTAATAAGTGATGTGACATATTTGTGACATTAACTGTTTCATATTTTTTTTGATTTCTAATTAGAAATTGAACTCAACAAAATCGCGTGTACATCAGTCATGTTTACTTTCCAGAAGTATCTTATAAGAGACATATGATTACTATCAAGTTATTATTCGTTGATTAGATAAGAATTACTTCCAGTCTGTTATTATCTACAAGTTAATTATCTGTTTTCTTACTAGTAATGCTTCCACAGTAATGAAGCCACAATTTTTCAATCTTCAATCAAGTTATCTTTTCATAAGGTCTTAAATTTCAAGTAGTTCTCAACAATATTCCAAGTCTCTCGATGTCCGATCAAGAGTTGTGTCCTTACAAAAAAGTCTTAAAATCCAAGGAAGTGTTTTTTAAAATCTTTATTTCCTTAAATAACTTTCCAATAATACAATGCTTTTAAATAATCTGAACAAATTTATTGAGAAAATCTACTTTTAAAAATATTATTGTGAATATTCTCTCATTGATAATGAAAATTTAAAATAAGATTTGTTTTGACAAACTTTCATTCTTAAAATTAAATTATCGATAATTTTTAAAAATTTATAGATTTTATAAAATTCACATTTTTAAAAATTTACAATTAAATAAATAAATAAAATTTATAATTTTTTTAAACATTTAAAGACTTGAATAATATTGAATTTCGAGTTAACTTACTTTCGAGTTGAAGAATTTGAGGTTTAAAGTGTTGCTACTCTTTGCGAAAACGAACCTAACATTTGGACTTAAAAGTTATAATTTGTGAGTACATCTACTTATTATTCAAAACGAAGTTTTGCATCAATTGATAAATAAATAAATAATAATTTTTCTTTTAATTAAACATTTTATTGATAAGTCTTGAAAATAAGTTGTGAACAATTAAAAAATGTTAATTAATTAATTAATATGTGATTAGGTTTTGGAAAAAGAACGTTAACTTAATGTAAAAGGATATAAACCTAATGACATATATTTTGGAAAAAGTTAAAACTCAGGTCCGTTTTCGCAAAGTTCGCGGAGTTCTCGAAATATTGGAATCTCATATTCTTGAATATTCGATTAAAATATCTAATTATTAAATTTTTGCAAAATTTATATTTATTTTACGTTAATTAGTCACAATATTAGCCATTGAAGAACTTTAAGTTTTGAAAAACTCATATAAGGTTATCAAAAGAATTCGGTGACTCTTTAGCATTTGCCATCTCACTAAAGCCTCGATTAAAGATAGTTTAAATTAATGGAATTCATTACTAATAAATAGCCGAATCTAGAATGAAGTCTAAAAATTTCTTATCTCTAGTTTTAATCTATTAATTTGCTATAAATTCTGTAGTCAATTAACTAATTAGAGAGTTGTCTGAGTTAACTAATTAACTGATGAAAATAGTGTATAAAAATTATTTTCGCTTAAAATAGTGGCATTAAATCCATTTTCAAATCCATTAGCTTTAATATTTCTTTTTCAAATTCTTGATCTTTTTATGATTTCAAATTTTGAGAAAAGCAAATAAAAATAGATTTAATGCAGGCTAAGGTCTTAATTCATAGTCTGAAGAAAAAATCGATGAATCACAAAAAAATCCTAAGTTTACGGAATAATTCGAGTTAATCTTTTAGTATTAATGATATTATTGAATTAGTTTTAGTGAGTTCTATACTGTTAGAGGAAAACGTGCTCTTTATCTAAAATTCATGTAAAAGCCTTATTGCAATTGAATATTGAGATCTCAAACTTAATCCTTGAAAAATATAGATAATGTGTAGAAGTTGTACATCGGATGTCGAGTTTAACAGTTTCGATCAATCAAAAAATGGTCTTAAAAATGATTGAATGCTAATTGTTGAAAATTGATAGACATGAAAATCTGGATATACAGTAATACTCGTAAGAATTGAAAGTTTCTTTGCAAAGTTGAAATTTCATATTGATACCTATGCACTCATCATATTGATCATTCATTTTAAGCACGTCTTGTATTAGCTCATAATTCAATTAAACGATATCTAAAATGAAAAATTTAATTCAATTAATGATTTATACTTTGATAAAAAAGAAAACTTAGAAAAAGTTTCAATTCAATCAAATTTAATAACTGCTCATTTTCAAGAGCTGAATATTTTCCAATAGATTGAGATTTATCATCGATAAAAAAAAGTCATATCTAGTCCTGAGTCTACAGTTTTGCTTAAAAGAATCGGGAATATTTGGCTAAAATAAAATATATACTTAATATCCAAATAACTGTAAGGCAAAAATGATTCACTTCTTATCTTAAAATATCGATAGAAATGATTAATGTTTTATAGATAAAAGTAATGATTATCTCTGATTTTCAAAGTTTTCATTTCTTATGAACAATTAATCCTTGAAAGTTGAGCATTAGCTGTATTTGCAATTTGGTTTGTACTTTAATAAATATTCCCTTTTCTTTTAAGCACAACTGTAGTTATGAATGCGATGGAAAACTTAAACTATTGGAATAACTATCAAAAACTGTAGTTTTTAACTGATTCCAAAGTCTTGTGAATTCAAGTAATGCAAAAATAATTGGTAGAGAATTTGAGATTTCCTTCAAAATGTGAGGAATTTTATAAATTAATTAACTCTAATGGATTCATTGAAGTCTTATGGAAATATAGACTTGATTGTTGGCTTGAATTTAGAAAGTCTGGTGAATAATCTCTCTTTGATGTGATGCCAGTATAGAACAGGATGAAATCTACTATATAAACCGATAAAAATTTATTACAGTTTTATGATTGTTTCCCTGTTATCTGTATTTATTCTAAGAGAGATGAGAATAGTCCTGTTTTATTTGCATTTCTCTCCCATTCATCTCTTTGCTTAAAGTTGATTTTCGTCACAGTTTAGTCCCTTTTCTAGTCAAGTATAGACACAAAATTGTAAACTCAAGCACTTAAATATGATAAAATCTCCGCATAATGTAGTCAAATATTTAATTACCTCTCATTTATAAACAAGTAAAAAGAATAAATTCGTTAAAGTTTTGTCATTTTTTACGTAAATATCAAACTTTACAGTGCAGTTTACAAAACAAGTTGTTGTTTGGTATGGATTCTAAATCATTGTTCACGAAATAATATTTAATTCACTTCGAATTCATGTCAAATTAGTTGTGAAATACCTTTTTAACATTTTGTTTGGATTGAGAATAAGAAATTTTTGTAAAATATGTCAAACGCTAAAAGGAGTTGTCAGGCCTTTGATCAAAATATATTATATTGTTGTGTGTAAGCCTATTTAGGCTAAACAAGTTAAAAAATTAAATCAATTCTGACAGAAAAACCCTTTATCATACTTTCATGAATTATTGTAAGTTGAGAGATATTAAAGTAATGCATTTAAACATATAGTTTTCATTTGTATAACTTGTCATTTAATACATTTAGGAAAGGTTATAAAATAACTTGCAAATTACAAACTTGTTTTTCAATGTATTACCAAAGGAGTTTGCACCCAATCTCTTTACATTTTATTATATCCCATTATAATCCATATAATTGTTAACTGATTTGGTAATACAGTCAAAAATGACAAAAACCATTCCATATATATTTTATATTATATTTCTATATGTAAGTCTAATTGTAAGTAATTTACCTTAAATTATATATCGGTGGACTCAGCTTGATTACTGGAACATGGTAAAGCATCGTTTGATACCATGAGATTAGATAAATCTGGATATAACACTTTAGTTGTTTTATACTTTCATTTGACTTTCATATTTTCACTCACAACGTATTTGAGTAAAATGATTATGACATTATTCGCGACATGGTATACAATATATTTGCACATCCTTTTACTAATGCATTTTAACCAATGTTTATTAGTATTATTTTACATTAGGAATTGATTTTGTCATTTCTCAAATACATCACTGCATTACTGAGGAATGCATTACTTTAATATCTCTCAACAATTCATGAAAGTATGACAAAGGTTTTTCTGTTAGAATTAATTAAATTTTTTAACTTGTTTAGCCTAAATAGGCTTACACACAACAATATAATATATTTCGATCAAAGTCCTGACAACTCCTTTAATTCAATTTAAAAGTTTCTCTGAATTAGTGTACGAAATGATGGCCTGTCTTTCATATCTAATTCTCAATTTTGCAACAAAACAGAAAATTAAACTCAAATAAGTTAAAATAAAATTAAAATCATAAGCAAAGAACATAACCTACTTATACCTCATCATCATTTTGTTTTAAACGGGTTAAACTGTGATATTTTGAAAACTCATGTGTGGTTCTAGACGTTCAAAGGATACCACATATTTATTTAATAAATACTTAGATTTCAAATACAAAAGCAGTGGAAAAGTTGTAGAAAATTTAAAGCACAATCTTTTATTGGTTCAGAGTCTGTGAGGTTGCGCTTTAACTTTTCTACAATTTTTATAGCTTTTGTATTGAAAATACAAGTATTTAATGTTATTATTTGTAATTTAACAAAAAGTTTAAATTAATATTATATTTGATTACATCTATACAATTATAGACAATGAATATGTAGAGCGACAAAATCTGGTGAGATTCAAATGTACAATTAAAACAAAGGGTTTCAATTTTTCCATATCAATTTTTTGGTCAAATCTTTTATTTTTGTTAGTATTGAAGCTCTCACAAAAAGTTCTAGTATTCTAAGTATAAGGTTTTCGTAAAGATATTCGTATTTTTATTCAATTTTGCATAATTTAGGCATCATTTTTCACACAATCATAGATTCTGAGCCAGCATTGATCGAGTACTACTTTAATTGAATTTTCATTCTAATACATACACCAAAAATTCTTCCAACAAAATATGACTGAATCGAATCGCATTCACATTTATCAAAATACTATTAGTGCTTAACACAATACTAGTATTTGATTTTTTCTTGTAAAATTTTGGTCAAAACAAAAGATTTATTTGAATGTAGTTTACATATGATTTGGAATTTGGAAAAAAATCACTCACGAATAACTTTTAAATATAGAGAGAAAAGAAACCTTTAATGATAGACTCAAGACTCAATGGTTAGTCATTACTATGAGTTGAGATATTAAGCAAATTATATCATTTGAAATTTTTTCATTAAACAAATATATAAACAAAACATCAACTGTTAACAAAAGAAATAAATATTTTAAATCATACAATGAATTGACTCTTAATTTGACAATACATTTGTTAGAACTCTGTGTTGAATAGGGTTTCCTTCAAACTTGAAACAGAGTTGAGTGATATTTTTCATATATCTTTTAAATACTCACTAACCATAAAAAGGTACGAATTCCATAAAAGATTAAATAATTGGGCTGTACTTATTTCAATTTAAACATTGAGCATTCTTGTGTTTGAAATATATTGAAAAATCAAATCAATCTAAAAATTGAAACGCTCGTTTATTATCACTGTTTATGGAAAATCTTCAGTAATTACTAAGTATCTTGTTTAAAACTTTACTCTCAGATCACAGAAGGCTTATTATTGGAAAAATGCCATGAAATTTATGAAGAGTTTTAAGGCTTTTCATTTTTATGTTGATTATTGCACAGGTCTAGAACCATAAATGATGCATATGGTTATGATGCATAGCAACTGGAGTAACTGATGCGGGAGGGATGTATCTAAGAGACAATTGATAATTTTATTTAAATTTCTATAAAAACAAACACTAGTGTAGTAAACGCTCATGTTGTTATATGAAGATCGTATAAGAAAACCCTTTAGCATAACAGCCTGCTCTCCATCACTTGTTTTCTGTAGCTATGCATGATTTATGATTCTAGACCTATACAATGCATTAACTTAACTTTTGGTACACTCATTCTTCTCTACTGGCGTGAAATCAAGTTCGTTAACGATAAGTGTATCGCATTTAATAAATGGAAAGTGAAGCTCATTTATTAAAGTTAATTTGATTGAACAACATTTAGGAAACTTATATTTTTCATTCCATATTACAGAAGCATTTCTCACCTCAAATTAAATAATGAATCTTTACAGAAGAGTGCAATAATCTATTCTAAACTCTTGATATTTCTTCTTGGCTCGAAATAATGACTTTTTGCTCGACTTGTTTTTGCTGTGATTCACTGCCACAACAACATGATCTCAAAAACTTCTTAACTTTTTCATTTTGTAAAATGTGTAAATCTTTTTTCCTGCAGTAGACAATCAGAGTGATCAGTAATAAGATGCCAAATAAAGTACCCCAAACTGACAGTTGTTCTCGACTTTCATTTCAAAAAATTGTTGGTAAGAATAATTATTATATAGCATTCATAATGTAAGTCTTATACAAATTTTCAATCAAAATCAAACTCACAGAATCTGAAGAAAAGGTTTACTTCCACAACATGAAGGTTTCGCATATTCCATACAACAATTTTGATTATCTTTACATTGATATATATTTTTGGGATCTTCATAACCCTTCTCTTCATTGATCAAACAATCGAAATCGCATTCAACGGGCAGAATATGAAATACTTCTAATAAAATTAAAGGTAAATATAATGAAATCATTTCTGTTTTCAAGTAAGAGTTCAACATTAGACTAGAGGACTATGACATTTTTGCAAATCACAAAACTTGTGATGAGTAAGTTTGACATGAAATATTCTCAAATTGATATAATGTTTGTATTTTAGATCAATTAGAAGGTAGTCACGGAAACAGTTATGGTTTTTGAGCAGAAAACAACGTAAATAGCAATTAATTGAAACAAAAATAGAAAAATATTGTTACTAATGTGTTCACATAATTAATTATATGCATCATGTGCAGGATTTTTGCATTCAATCATGTTCTGTACTCTAATTATAAGCTAATTTTCAATCGAAAAATTCTTCATATTTTCTAAACCAAATCTTTTTAATCAATTTGAACAAATTCATAGTGATTTGGGTGGATTAGAATTAGTATTCGTGTCCAATGTAGTCCCATAACTGATTATCGATCAATAAAGCAAATCGTTTATTGATATTCTGTACTCGACATTGTTTGACAAAAAATAAGAACTTTATTACATCGTTTAAAGGTATTAGACTCAACTTTATTAGAGTAATAAAGTCATTAAAACAGTGATTTGAGTATAGAGTTGAGATACAGTAGTTCTAGTTCGAGATTACGCTCTAACTGTCAACTAATTTATCGTAAGTTTATATGAAGGTTAAAACATAAACATTACACATTAATTATGTAAGTTGTAATCCAATTAAACAGTGTTTATGCAAATTTATTGAAATCATTCCAAATAAAGAATAAATCATATGCTATTGCAAATCATACTTATAGGTTAAGGTTAAGCTTCTTTACTCTTAAGCTTTGCTCTCTTCTGAAAAACCGAAAAAACATTCAGTGGTGTATTTCTTATAAAAATGGTTTATTATCCAGCTCTTTAGCCCAGCGGTTCCCAATCGGTAGTACGCGGAGAGGTCAGAAGTGGTATACAAGTTGAAGATAATATACTTTTTCGAACCATAAACTAAAAAACATGTAAATCAATTCGAAGAAAAAGGAAAAATTCTCTGCATTTTTTTTTAATAAAGACTATATTAGATGCAAATTATTATGTAAAACAGTTCTTGTTTGTGAAAAATAAAAACGTGCAGTAAATATAAACTAATGCCTTCATCGCATTAAAATCGAGTCTAGAGTTGATTACTTATGCAATAAAAGAAGCTCAAGCTTCTCAATAATGCCAATTTTTCTTCTAAACTAGGAATAAAACATACCTAAAAATTCTAAATTTTTTAAATAACTTACTGGTACGCGAAAGGGGTTACAATCAAAAAGTGGTACATAGAGTCGAAAAGGTTGGGAACCGCTGCTTTAGCCGGTTTTACTTCAAATCCTTCACTCAACACTATTTTTGTCAAAATTGACCAAATCTTTTGGGTCAAGTTGTGGCACATTCGGGATATTTATATCTTTCTGTATAATTTCAATTGTTTATTGACTTTAATTGTATTTTAAAAGTAATGATATTTCATAAAATGAGGTTAAAGTTTTTGATGTGAACAAATAAGTCCATTCTGGAATGACCGGACCCTCCAATTACGATCAAATCTTCTGGAATTGACAAAATTTACAGAAAATCAGTACTAATTCTCGAATGCATTTTTGGAAACCCAGTTTGACCCCCTTTCATATTTTTCTAACTCCCGGAATCCTTTCAACGAAATCTGTTGACACTATTCATTCTAATCAACATAAAATGCTTTGCAGTCAAAGTTTTCCCTTTACATTTGCCTAAATTTAATGGCAGAGCTATTAAGAGGTCTTGAGACGAAAATTCATGCCTCGCCTATAGAGGCGTCCAATCCGTTGAAAATTAAAATAATTAAATTCTTGAATCATTGCTTAAAACTATAGTCTAATTTAATTGATTCAGAATTGTATTGTATTTTTGAAAAATTTCAATTAAAAACATTTTAGTCAATTTCTCTCCCCAGATGTTAATATTTATTGTAATTAAATATAAATTTTTATTTAATACTACAGGTAATTAACTATAATGAGAACACAATTTTTTATGACTAGGTATAAACAGATGATAAATTAATTTGATTAGACATATCTGTATATAATATAATGTCCATCATGTTTGACACTATGAAATGTTTTCTCTTTAAAATGTCAATAATTAATAGATTTCTTTCAAATAGATTTATAGAAATCAATAGAATGTATTAATGAAACAGAATAATGCGTTTGAACTGAACATATTCAATGGATTAGTCATTTCCTCAAATATATGTTATACTATCAACGAATCTCCGCATTTGAGTTCTCTTTATTTATGTTTTCTTTTAATGAATTCAATTCCATTTCATCATTACTGATAGCTTTCTTTTGAAGGAGTTTTACTCCTGAATATCCAATAATAGATGCGCCGACAGCTGATACCAAACCAGAAAACTTGAAACCAGCCATCGCTCCGATTGGACCAAAAACAGCTCCACCGACTAAGGCAGCCGTCACTGGAATGAATGTGGACTTGAGTGCAGCCGCCTTTCAATTATAAAGATAGGGATCATAAGTTAAATGAGTCTTTCTATTAAATATTTCTAATTAAATAAAGTTTTCATAAATAAAAAGTTTAACACTTAGGCTTTGGTATAATAATTATTAGACTTTTATTTCCTGTTATTACAGTTCACTCAAAATAAAGCATTAATTTTATTGATTAATAGCGAATACCTTTGAAAGATGTGTAGTTCCTATCAATACGTCTTCGTGAGTAGTACTAATATTGTCCTCTATTCTATTGACTCGTTCTTTTTGACCCTAATTGTTACAAGAAATTTCATTTTTAAAAATCAATAGAATTCAACTTTTTTCAAGACTTGCCATAACTGTTGATGCAATTGTATTGAGCATTGCGTTCAAATCAGACAACTCTCTCTTCAAATTTTCCCATGAAATCAATGATGATTTCTGTTCATGGATTTGAGTCCTTATTTGCAAATTAGTGTTAATTTCATCACAATTTTCAATACAATCATCACTTTTATCACAAATATTTTGATTATAATTTGAATTCAAGTGAAACAAAGGATTTGATAAGTCTTTATGTAATTCAATAAATTCCTGAACAGTTGAACAAACTTTACTCTTAATCGGAATAATTTTCTCCATAAGTAAGTGTTCATCGGATGCCATGACTTGTTCTCTCAAATTCTCAATTTCTCTTAAGTCAGCCTTTAATTGTTGTATAGTTTGCGTCGCTTTTATTTGCTCTTTAAATAATTGATTCCATTCTTCCTTTTCTTTATACTTTTGACATAAAAAAATTTAATACACAATCAATTGAACAATTTTAAAATTGAAATACCTTTTGAATATTATGTTTGTGTTGTTCAAGATTTTTGAGATGAAAAGGGATCGCGATTTCTATAATGCGATTCAATGCTAATTGCAATCGACGTAAAGGCACATAAACTCTATTCGAGTCGTCTTTCGATGAACTCCTTTCTGTCATCTCTTTTGTCATTATTTTAATAAATATTCAATTAATTAAATATCTGTTAAATTTGTTTCTCATTATTTCTAAGACATGTGGAAAACCATAATAGAAACGCAATTTTTTACGACAACAAAAACTTTGTCATAACAAACATCATATGATTTAATACTATTGAATACTTTGATCAATAGATGTCTCTATCAATAGATGTTTCTATCAATAGATGTCTCTATCAATAGATGTTTCTATCAATAGATGTCTCTATCAATAGGTGTCTCTATAGTCCTAACTTTCAAATTAAAGTTTGATTGAGGAAAGTGTGGACTTCAGTTTGATTAGACTTAATCAATAAACACATCAATTAAACCAAAAGTATTTTAATCACAATAGACAATACATTAAAACTATTTAATTTGTAAGAAAACATAAAATTGTTTATTATTTCTCACTTTTACCGGTAATTATATTCTCAAAGAAAAAGTTAAATTCAAGTAAAGATAAAGAGAAAGTTATAGTAATCGATAGTTATCATAAGTTTCAAATGTCTTAATAGTAATTAATCTGTAAATTATTTGATAATTGTGTGTATAGTTTCATATGAATAGCTTTCTGAGAATCTTCTCAATTGTTTTCTTCGCCGAATCAATGCTTGAAACAAATGCGAGTCTAATCACACATTTGAATGACTTTTAATTTTTTCAATTTAGACATTCATTTCAAACTGATTTAAAGTACTTTAATTGAGATAAATATTACTTCAAACGAGTTTTCACTCAATTCAATGCGATTTAATGCTAAATGAGTTAATTGTTTGCATTCTTTATATAAATTTACTATAATATCAAACTCAATGTCTTTATTATATGAACAAAATAATCTTTAAGTCATTAATTTGATTACATTTCTGTCCAATTAGTTTCAAATTGAATCCAAACCATATAGTATTAGATTTAAAGTCTTTAAGTTCACTAAACCTGATATTTGTTTTATTAAATCATTTGAATTCTTTTGATCGGATACTTCAAAATCAAATGTTATAATTTCAAGACTTTGAGTGCAATTTTTATAGCTGTTAACAAACTTTCCATTAGTTTAATGTCTTCATAAATCAATTGAATCACTTTTGGGAATAATAATTCATTGTTTTCATCAAAAATTTTTATCAATCCAAATGTCAAGTTTTGTATCAATAAATTCCAATCAATTTAAATGATTTCTTAAGTTTTTCAAATTTAAAGCCATTAAATCTGATTTGTTTGAGTTTTGTGCAGAATTTTGAACCAAATTTTCTCAAAGTTTCTTCTGAAGTATTAACGAAACCAAAATTAAATGCCTTCAAATAATCGCAATATTTTGTAATCAATTTAATTTCAGAATCACTGTTTTCGATGTCAAAGATTTTGATTTCTTTAATAAATTTGAATTTCTTCAACACACTTTTGAATGCATTCAAATCTATTTTCTGTTTAATTAATAGTTTATTTAAACTGTTTTAATTCACGATAAACGGATGATTAACTTGTAATACGTATTGTTTCACAGTTTTCATTACTGTATCTATAATTTAGTTTTGAAAAGAAAAAATTAAGTTATTTTTCATTGAAAATAACTTTTGAGCTAAAGTTGAATGAACTTAAATACGATTGCATTTACAAATTTATTGGTTTACCCCTATTTAAAAGCTTGTGAAGAATTTATTAGAAGATTGAGAATACACTGACTTATCAGTTATCAATTGATGGAAAAAAATCACTTCAAATTCTTAATTGTATATCCTTTTTATAATGAGTTCTAACCAGAATCAGTGATTATGTTTACTGTTGAATAGTTTGAACAATACTTCATTTGAATCATGAATCAATTGATTTCAGTTATTGATTACAATAAGTTCTAAATATTCAAATAGAAAACAATAACCTGTTTTTCATACAGTGGCTTAACTTATGAATTGTATTAATAAGTGAAACACTCTATAATTAAAAGTTAATTTAAACTTTATACTAAATTATTAAATAACTAATATTATAGTATTAATTGCAATCCAATAAAATCAAAGGTCGTTCGCAAGGTTCAGCTCAAGGCTTAGTTTTTAGGTTTGGCTCAAGTGCCACATTAAGCTCGATAAAAGCTGGAGCTGATCATTGTTGTTGATCTGTTAAGCATTAGGAGCTACAGAACATTATTTAAATGATAAAATATTGAACTGTGTTTATCAAAAAATAAAAATAAAGTTCTATAAATGCTAACACTTGTGAAATGCATGAATGTTTCTCTCACATGCATTACTGTACAGCACAGTATCTCATAAGGTTTTGTCTTCAGAGATTCTATATTAACCACTAATAATGGATAGGAACTGATAATTTAACCTTAGAATCAACGATAAATTAAGAATAGGGGAAAAATTTCAATGAAATTCAGACCAATTCTACTTCTTATGAATCTGTAAAAGCATTAATGCAAATGTATTTGATTCTATTCTATGTATTCTATATATAAATAATTTTTGAGTAAATAAATGATTGAAATTGAGAAACAACTCTTGTGAAACTTGAATAAAAATAATTTTGCGTGAAAATAACAAGAAATTATTATGCATTTCATAAGATAAGCTTATAAACAATGTTTGACGTCGCGTTCAATACTTTATATTCCAAATAAGTTAAGCTCAGTTTTACGTCATGAACAGAATTAGCAAATATTTGACGTAAATCGAAGAGAGACTAAAATAGGTTTCTATGGATATCAACCAGAATTCACGCTTACAAGAGATAAGAGGAGGAAAGAGAGACTAAAGTAGAGAAAAATGTTGGCACGAATTCGGCTGCAGCCAAAATCTGCAGATCAGATCAAACGCTCTGTAACTTATAAAAAGCAAATGATAACATATTTTCGTTTCTTACCATCATTTGAGTTGTGATATTAAGCATTAAGTTTTATACTGTAGTTAACATGTGTTGCTTGAGTTATATCTAAGTTCTTGAGTTTAAAGGCAAATGTTATAGTTTCATAAATCATGTAATATTTCTATTAAAGTTATATCTTATGATTTTCTTTACTTATTCTATTTTTTAAGATAATTATACCTTAAGTTATTTGCAATCTTTAGTTCAAATAAAATAATAATAGCATCAAATGTGAAGAATAACAAGAATCTAAGACTGAAAATAAAAAATTTTCACCATTTCATAAAACATAGAATTGGATGGATTTCGGATTTATTTTTACAATAATATAAGTTTTCTGTGAAATTGTGGTTCTCTTGTGATTATTTGTAAAACAAAATCATTTGTTTTATTTATTTATTTGATTAGAAAATTTGATTTATATACAAAAATTTTGTGTTTTATTATAAGTTGAATGAGGATTAAAGAAATATATATATGAAGATATACTTATGCAAAAGTAAGGTTTATGTGAGTTATTCATAGAGTTTTCTTGTAAAATTCCCACTCATTTATGATTTTATTAGAGGTAAGGCTTTTATTGTTTTGATTTTATATTTTCATTATTTTAAACTATAAGTAATTAAATGATCCATTAATAATGTATGATTTCAAGAAAAACTATTCAATATAACAAATGTAATAATAATATTTGAATATTATTGGCAAATAAAATTATTTGGTCAGTGAAAAAACTTGTCATTTTTCTCAAGTGGCTTAAAAGTTAAACTTTAACACATAAGTTCTGATCATTTAATGGTTATTTATGGCTTATTCTTGTTTGACAATTCAGGATAAGGAGTATGAAAAACTTTATCTTGAATTTTAGTATTCAAATTGTAGGAAAAAATTATGATCCAATTTGACCTTTCGAAGCGAATGTCATGTCAAAGAGATACTTTACTGGATTTATTCATATGTAATGCTCTGAATTGAAATATTTGACTGACAGAAAAGGAAATTCAAGTTCATCAAAATCTACTTTTGACAGATGAGCTTTTCTGCAATGATATAAATTTTACAGAAAAGGGTGCTTTACGGCTTATCAATGAAAATTGATCGCATTATAAACTAATTACCATATTAAAATAGAAAATTTTATTCTCAAACTATATTATAAGCAAAACAATAGACTATTATTTTTAATAATCCGCTTGAATATAAATATTGTTATTATTTGTCTGATTTCTGCATAATTTGGAAATTATTTCGATTCATTTGACGTAATAACCGATCGATTGGGTAAAAAAGTAATGCATCAATAAATTGTACGTCACTTTTGCCTCTACTATAGAAGAAGTTACTATAACATAATGCTTTCGCTATAATAAAGTTGTGTATTTTAATAGAAATGAATGCAAGTCACGCAAATTATTTAGTGCAACGAATATGCGAACATAAGCGCATAAAAACATTATATATTAATGTATTTTATGACGAAACCCAACCAAATACCTAAAGCAATGCTGTATTAATATTCACAGTCACGATAGTATTCATATTAAACCAAGTATAATGTATTGATTTGCAATTTTAAGATACATAAAAATCTAGTTTAATAAATGGCTGAATAAAACTAAAAATAGTTGTCTCAGTAGAATTATACCGATTTTGGCGATGAACTAGTCTATGCGATTTGTTGATTCTGGTTCTCGTCTCACCGAAGTTTATCATTCTTGCGTCAGAAACTCGTGCTTTATAGACGTGATTCAAAGCATCTCGAAATAGAATTCAAATAATGCTCAAAAGTATGCGAATATCTAAAAATAATCAATTGCACTAAACTTCTCAAATACTTGGGTACATCTTTTCAATTCATTTCATTCATTTTCATTTTCTAATACGTCTCAACGCCATTCAAGTTCACACAAAACAAATACAAATTAATTACTTATTTAATAAACTAATACAAAAAATTTCGTTTTATATATTCATTGATTAGAGTTTTATTTTATATCAAAATTTCCAAATCAAAAGGTTTCTAACACTTTGCAGAATAAATAGAAGATATTTAATAAACAATTTTAAATCATTAGTTTTTGAGATGAAATTACAATTATTTATTGAACTTAAAAGTGATGTATTGTTAAAAACTGTCACAAATATGACTGATGTTGAAGTTGAAGAAGTAGAATAAGATATCTCACTATTGATTGCCTGATACGAGAAAACAAGATGTCATTTCAGATCAAAAAATTTAAAGTTTGTATAAAATCGCTTTTCATTTTTCAGTGGTAAATATAAAAGTTTGATTGCATTTTTCATTTTATTCAACAACAAAACTAGTGCTCGATTTCGGGTCTCAATAGACAAATTTCTTCTCGAGTCTCGAAATGGATTTATATGAATTTTATCTCATTTTTATTTCAGAAAAATTAGTCAATAAAATCGTATTTTTGAATAAAAAAATTGCAAACACTTAATTTCTTTTCAAATTTAATTTTAACAAAACATTAAGAGGTGAACAATTAAATGCTTTAAAGAAATTAAGCTTTTAATGTTTTTTGAAAATTTGAGAAATAGTCGAGACTCGAGTCTTGAAGCAAATAATTTTTACTCGAGAATCTAATTTCCTGAAAATTGCGACCACTAATGAGAACCGATTTAATAATTTGTCGGTGTTTTGAGCAATAGAAACGAATTTTGACAATTATCCACGAAAAAGACAATGATCTCATAGTCAGCTGATAGTAATTGATATGAAGACTAACATTGATCTAATGAAGAAATTGAAATTTGCTCAAACTGCTCATCTTCTATTCAATAGACAATATATTTTAATAATTTATAACTATTAGCGAAAATTTCAATAAATATCTCGTTAACATGACTTAATTTAACCTGTACTCTAAACAACATTTTTATTTATATTATTCAATGATACTAATAATCAGTAGAAAATTTTGATTACTAACAGGTATAACAAATATTGTTATTTCTTAATGTATTTTCACAATGATTTGGAGATATTGAGAGAGAATACTCGGTGGAAAATAACGTTAATGACCTCCAATTATACATTTTCATGATTTAATTAAACAATATTCAAAAAACACGTTGAAATTACACAATTTAGACAAAGTTTAGATGTTAATTTTTAGTATCAATTGATCATTAGTCTATGACCGTTGTTTGTATGTTGTTTTGTGAAACATAAAAAAACTACATCCAAATAATGAAATAATAGCGAATCAAAAATTATTAATAAACGCCGGAGTGAATCAATTGAAATTTTGACAGTAAATCTGTCATTATCTTCTACTTCTACCTCTATTTCTTCTATCTATATTTCAAATGACTTCGCGTATTCGCGTAATTAAAATGCTTGTCATTCTATAACATCATAAGAAATTAACAAAAATAAAAAATACCCAAATATTAATCTTAATTATCTAATTTAATAATTTAAAAATTTAATATTAACTTCAATTAGAAGCTCAAAAAAAGATTATTATTGTTATTAAGAGCTTCAATATTATTGACCGTTGCATAAAGTTCTATTGAATGTATGATAAGTTATCTAAACATGAGCTACCAGTGAGTTAAAGCTAATCATTGAAATTAACCAAATTTGAATTCTAAATGAAAAAATACTAAAAACCATTCCATAAAATTATAGAATAATAATAATATTCTAACAATTAATATCGCAATTATAATTTGCATATAAAATAATTGATCTGTAGTAATAATATAAGCCATTAAAATAGTTGAATTATTATAATTTCTTCATAGTTTTGTCATTTTCAAATACAATTTATTTGACGAAAATCTTATTTGATTATTAGTTACTATGAGATAGATTTCTAAATGTACTTTTGTAAAGAACATATTTCTCATTTGAGTTGCAATTTTGTGAAAAAGTAGTTCAACAAAAACTTGGACTTTCATAGACTTTAAGAGGTTATCAAAACTCATTTATAAAGATTATGTGTTTAAGGCAGGATTTTTCTTGAAATATTAATCGTTAATTTTAGCATTAATTGTTATTTTTGGTAGAGCTAAAGCTGAAATGCTAACATGAGTTCAATGATTAAAAGCATTTGAAATAACAAAAAGTATTGATTGAATTAAGTTTTCTAAATTAGCTGAAGCTTTGATTTTGTTTTAACTAAATAAGAGTTGTATTCGTAAAATATAAATCAAACGAATTTTGTCTGCAGTAAAAAATGATGAGTTAAGTAAAGAAACTCATAGCATAGCTCATAAACTATAACAGTAAAAGTACTGTAAGGTATAAGCGATGAAAATGTTTAATAGAAAAATCGATATATTGATTTTTGTGGCTTTCAAACTAATTCTTCTGGTGTTGTCTGACGTAATTTTGACGTTGCAAACGACTTGACGGGCTATAGAAATACTATTGAATCTGCGGCAGCGGAACAGTGAAACTCTCAACTCATTGGATGAGAATGTTGGCATCGATTGATTCTTACGTCAGAATTACAGTGTTTGACGTCCGAAAAACGTTTAGTTGTCTTAGAGATGTATCTCACTGGAGAACGTCAGCCAAAATATATACTAAACTCGTGGTGTGGTTTGTGTCAGAACTCAGTTGAAGATTGTGAGAGACAAAACATAACTCAAGTTTCATATTTCAAGTTATTCAGTGGTCACAATCGTTCAATTAGATTGAAATCTGGCCCAAACAGATCCTCAATCAAGTGTTGTGAAGACATCGCATTCATTTTCATCTTCATCTGAACCTGATTTGGATCGGAAACAATCGTATTGTTGGTATAAATATTCTTCGTGTCAAAAGGATCATAACTGTGAAGGTATTGATAAACTTGTAGTTTCGGAATTAGTTGTTAAAAGTGAACTACTATTAGAAAAGGTTTTGTTAACCACTGACTAATTAGAATCATAACTAATATTTGATGGCATATTAATGGAAAATTAGTGGTACATTGACTTATGCCTTCATTAGTATTATTATTTGATAAAATGTTGAATAATCAAAATTTGCTCATTTCGTGCATTTCGTTTCATATTTGATTGGTATATGTTATCAAAAATTGTGATATAACTATACTGTTGTATAAACAGGTATATAAATCTAGTATATGTTTGTGTCTTTGCATCGCATTAACTATCGGTTATCACAATAACTATATTCTGAAACTATGCTATCAAATATTCATATTTGACTATTGAATTCTGATAGAACTTGAATTATTTCGATAAATAGCAACTATAAATTGAGGTTAAATTAGTTAAACTTTGCTTATTGAGGAAGAAATATAGGATAAAAGAAAGAATGCATTAATATTTAATATTTGCATTGGGTTTAGATTTGTTAGTAATTTGCTTCCCTATTGTAAAGTGTTAGATATAAGAAAATATCCATCAATGAAAATTATTTTATTGATGCTTCTATTTTTAGTAATCGTGTGCCCTTATTATTATTGAGTCGGTCTTTCATAGAATAGCAGTTTTACTACATATGATGCGTTTTATCGATTATTTAGCATAGCTTTATCGACCGCTTATTCCACGTGCATTCAAAAGTCACGTAAGAAGAGAATCGATATCTCTATCCCTTCTCATTCACTCATTCCTTTCACTTTATTGCTCGAGATGTTGAGAGCTTACGCATTTGGAACATAGAAACGGAAGAATCGATGCATAGCTACAAAATAGTGAATACGTGCCTCCATTGCGTCATTAAGCGTAAGCACTTTTTGCATCCATTAAATTCTGTACGTCATTTCAAACACATTTAGAAATTCAATCGACCGAACTATAGAGACATTACTAACGTTACAAATGTTGTGCTATTCTTTCATTTCTATTAATACTAGTCGACCGCATGAAAATATCCTAAAATCTTCTGCATAAATTTGACGTCATATTATGCAAGAAATGCATCTGCAGTTTCGCACACATATTTTCATTTACTATTAATCACTTATAACTATCATTACGAGCAATAAGAAATCCAAACTATAATTTATATCATTTTTTCTCAATGCATTCATCGATTTGATAATTAAATTCAAAAACTATTATCAGATAATTTCATATAATCAATAACCTGAAAGATTGCCCAGAGATTTGCATCTAATTTCAAGTTTGAAAGTAAAATACAGCACTTTTCAGAAATTCAAGATTCATTATAATTACAATGATTACTGCTTTTGGTTTGTTTTTTGCTTCTATTGTTCATTAACATGAATTGCAAATTACAATATAATAATTGGAACTCATAGGAAAATCTTTACTGGAAAATTAAATTTCAAAATAATGTAATTGAAGTATTTTTTGTTAATACTATGAGAAAAATTGCAAAGTCTAAGAGTAGGGATTCATGAAAATTAAAAGTTAGAATTTTGTGAAACCATCAAAATGAAGATGAAAGCTTTAGCCAAAATAGTGAATAACTGAATAAAATAAAATTGTAACTGAAGAAAAAGGAAATTTTGAAAAAAATAATTGATAAATTATTTAAATTTTACAGATTACAATTTGAATAAAAGTCATAAAAAGATAAAGACTCATAACTCGAAGAGTGAGATTTATTCTACTTCGGAGTACGATTTAAAGACCTATTGCTGTAATCAGAATCGTGAAGAAGAAACGACTACTGCAGGCCAAGGGCACGGTATTGATACCGTTGCGGCAACACTTCAAAGAGGATTAAAATTGGACACAGCCATGATATTGCTCCAACAACCGCAGGTAATTTAGCCTTACTTTCATATATCAACTATTGGAATGCGTAGTTCAATGCAATCATCAGATATTACTTTCACTTTTGCATAGAACGATGATTACAAGTATTAGTCTAGAAATTGCTTGTTTCATAAAAAGTTAAGTAAAGAAATTATTTAATAACAAACTTAAATTAGTATTAAGTTAAGTATAAGTGTATAGTAGACTCCATTAAATAAGTAGATCAAGGGTGGCAATGATTATGATAAAGCTAATCAGGTGAAAAATTCTGCCACCTTAGCGAACCACTTATATATTGATATAACTCATCTCTAAGTTCAGCGATTGGCTTTTCAAATGATAACACTTGAAGTGTTTCGAATCTATGAGAGAGTACTAATAGTTAAGGTGTGTATGAAGTTTGGTCTATTTGATTGATAAAAAGTTTCAACATAAAGTAGCTGTTATGTTATGCAGCACAACTTTGTTAGAAAGTAATATTATTATTATTTTATTGAACTTCGATCTGTTCAAAGATACCTGAATGCGTCAATCAATTAGCATTCTTCCATATAGAAGTTGCTCTGGAAATGTATTGACTAAGTTAAGTGTGCATTTTGTTTGATTATACCATGACTTTTGCATTACAGAGTGCTTCCTTTGGTAGTACTGGCGCATTGCTGGGCCCTGATCTGGGCATTTCTTCCTACATTGAAGACGTTTTCGACGATTTTAAGTTATTTGATTTTCCATTACAAGACTCGTTTGAAGAAGAGTCTAATTTTGCTGACTTTCCTGATATGTATAACCAACCGGAGCAGTCATCTCCTCATACATGTGAAAGTATTGCTCCGAGCACTACATGTTCAACAGAATCAGTATCGATAGCTTCAACGCCATCTACTCCAAGTGCTGCAACTCTGCCCAGTTTTCTCGAAACTTATTCCCCACGTTATCGCCAAAGAGTGTCGGCAAGTGGAATGTTTTTCAAATTTGAAGACATAGGATCTGAAGAAGACAACTCTGTTGAAAGCGGATCATTCTCTTTACACCGATCAAGTGTTTCAGTCACTTCTCCATCAATATCTCCCGCATCTTTCATTGGCCAACAGCCAAATACAACTTCTCCACCAATTATTCTTAAACAAGAAACTCCCGACACATATATGGCATCAACCAGTGGCCAAACACAGATAGGATTAAGATTCGGAATGTCAGCACATAGTACTAATACATACCCGAGTGCAACATATCCCACAAGCAGTGATAAAACCACTGTAGCCGCCAATAAAGTTACGCAACAACACTATCAGTTCACTAGTTTTCCGCCCTCTCCACTACAGCCACCGTCACAGCCATCGATCAGTGCATTTGCACAGAGCAGCACATCTTATCAGTGCCCACCACTTGAATCAAAATCTACATTTTGTCCTTCTATTCAGAACATATCAGTACCATTTCAATCGGATCCGACGCCTATATTAACGAGTGCTATCGCTTCAAAAGCTTCGAGAAAGCCATCATTAACACTACCGAGTCCTACATCTTCTGAATCAAGTATTCGTATGCAGACACCAACAACGCCCACCACTTCAAACTCAAGCAGGTCTTCGCCAAATGAATCGTCTCCTTCTCCAAGTCAATTGTGTGCAGTTTGTGGTGATAATGCGGCATGTCAACACTATGGAGTTCGAACCTGTGAAGGTATTTAACTTTTACTCACTAATAATACATCTTTATTATGTTCGATATAAATTTCATATAAGTTTGATAAGAGTGCGAAATAGTTTGTTTATCAATAAGAATATTAATAGATACTTAAAAACCGATTATTCATATCAAATAAAAATACTTCAATAGTTCCGTAATATAAGTGCAAATATTATCCTTATCTCTATTTCTTAATAGGATGTAAAGGATTCTTTAAAAGAACTGTACAGAAAGGTGCTAAATATGTGTGTCTCGGCAATAAAGATTGTCCTGTCGATAAGAGACGGAGAAATCGATGTCAGTTCTGCAGATTTCAGAAATGTCTCGCAGTTGGGATGGTTAAAGAAGGTATTCAGCTGATCCATTTGTATATTCAATAAACAAAAGTCACTTGAAAGTTTTGAAACCTTAACAAGTTTTTATCTTTGAACACAACATTTTATAAGTTTTGAGTTTTATTTTCACAACAATTGCACGAATTAAACTAAATTAGAGAGCTATAATAATTTAGAGAATGCAAACATTTATATTTTTAAATGAAATGCTCGATAATTCCATACCTGACAGATCATTAATATGTGAAATATTTATTTTATGACATAGTTGTGAGGACAGACAGCCTCAAAGGACGAAGAGGTAGACTACCATCTAAGCCTAAATCCCCCCAAGAGTCTCCCCCATCACCCCCTGTCAGTACAATTACAGCTTTAGTTCGAGCACATGTCGACACAACGCCTGATTTGGCGAATCTTGACTACCGTCAGGTAAAGTTACTTTTTCTAATTTAAACAATTCATGCATTGATTATAAAATTGCATTTATTCTATTCAGTATAAGGAGTCAACTGATGATAGCGAAGACAAATGCGAAACATTATATATTTCCCAATTTTATAATATTTTAATGTCATCGTTAGAAGTGATTCACATATTTGCCGAAAAAATTCCAGGATTTTCTGAACTCGACAAATCTGATCAATCATTATTATTTCAATCGGCATGTCTTGAATTGTTTGTTTTGAGAATGGCTTATAGGTATGACTTATTTTGATTGATAATTTAGTTGAGTCTGACTTTGAAACTTGAAGAACTAATCATTTTTGTTTTATAATAGAATACAACCAAACGCTGATAGGTTTACATTTTGTAATAGTGTTGTTCTGCATAAATCTCAATGCGAGGAAAGTTTTGGCGAATGGCTCTCATCAATAATTGAATTCTCAGAACATCTTCGTATTATGGACTTAGATATATCAGCTTTTGCGTGCTTATGCGCTCTCACACTTATTACTGGTATGAAATATCATTTTCACGCTTTATTTAATTGCCATAAACTTATAATTTACACGTTTCTCCTCAACAATGACTTACAGAAAGACATGGATTGAAAGAGCCTCACAAAGTAGAACAGCTCCAAATGAAAATAATTAACTCATTGAAAGATCACGTGACTTACAATAGCGAAGCACAAAAAAAGCCACATTACTTTTCACGTATTTTGGCCAAATTGCCTGATTTGCGCACACTTAGTGTCAATGGATTGCAGAGAATTTTTTACTTAAAACTTGAAGAAGCCGTTTCAACACCTCCTGCTATTGAAAGTATGTTTTCTCCGAGTTTACCGTATTAGACACTATTAGACACCACCAATACTTCAAACCAAATACTCTGATAATACATAATAGTTGATGAATAGTTGCATCCTTTTTAACATAATTTAGCACCAAAAGCCACTGCCATAAGTAGTTTAAACTATAGCTACTTAATTAAAAGGAGCACTTATAAGGCAATTTAGCCAATCGAACTCCTGAGCCTTAAATCACTATTTGCTTTATTAATTCTATTTCATTATTATTTAATTATTTCTCCTAAACTAGTCAAGAAAGTCAAATAGATTGATAGTAATAATAGCTATTATATCTTAAGTCCTTCCGAGTCAACATTTATGTGCCATTCAATAGGGCAACTATGAGTGCAATTTATACCTTCTCCAGTGTTCCGCAAGGCTCGGGCTTTTCTGGCTCGATAGTGGGCCTGACAACATCCACAGAAACTCATCTTTTGAGCTGAGCCTGACACCTTTAAACCTGACATTATAATTAAATTATAAATTTATGAGAATGAATAATCTTTTTAAAAAATTAGTTATTTTTGAGTAAATTTATAATGATGTGCCCGATTTGCATCCCATTACATTAAATCCGGTCAGCGATATGAGTTTAGGTGTCGATCGCTTAAATTCAATAAGTAATGTTTGAATTATCTGTGCATAGATTCTGAGTTATCACCAGCTTTTACAATTTTCCATTAAATTTACCATAAAATAGTATTTATGTCAGAATTGTCTTTGATCTTAAGATTCAATACCAGAGATAATTCTAACAGTACTTAAACTTTGAAAACTTCGAGTGTTTCTTCACATCAAGTTTTCAGATTGATAGGCTCAGTCAGTCTGAAACTCCTGAGCCTTGAGCTGAGCCTCAAACCTGCGGAACACTGACTATCTTTTATTCCTTTTCCACATTTCCTTTGATTAAATCTGATGAGTTGTAAATATGTATTATATATAGTTTTAATGCGAGCTTTTTAAAAGTTTTATTTATGGCATTTAATTGTTAAGAAAAAGGTTACTCTTTAGGTTAGCATAATTTAAAACTATATTATTATTTTAGTCAAATAATTAATTGTTAAATTATAAGACATTAACATTTCACATGAATATTCAATTGATTATTTAATTTTTAAAGAGAATCATATAAATTATAGTTGTAAATGATATTGAGTTAAGTATCATTCAAATACATCTGAGAATAACTTGCTGTAAATTTATTACAGTAATCATAAAATTGTTGTTAGTTATCGTTGAATTATTGTTAATTATTGTTAAACCTCTAAAGCATTTTATGTTATATACACTATATTTTAAATTAAATAAAATCTTTGACAAAAGAAAACAGCATTTTATCATTTCTCTCTTATTTAAGGATGAATTTAGAAAGTTTTCGAATGATATGTTTGAGAAATCAAACTGATTGTACAGATCAAAGTTCTTCAAGTAATTGTTTATCTCATGTGTATTAATCCTTCTGTTGGCTTATCTATTGGATTCTCTTTGATGTTACCGTAGATCACAGCTATTTATTGAATAATTTAATCAAAACAAATAATTCATCCAAATTCAGATGAATTCATTGCAGTAAATATATTGCAATGCAGGTAATAACTTATTTGTGTGAAAATTTGAGCCAACTATTATAGTTACTACAGTTTCTATAGTTTACTATAATAGCTGCACACTCACTGCTTTAATCTTTACTTAATCAAAATCGAAACATTATCGTAACTGCATTTTGCAGAAATAAAGCATTATTTTCAATGCAAAAGTCAATCAACAAACTAATGATTTTGAATGGTCAAAATATTTTCTGAATCATTTTGTTAATTCTTATTCCGTATATATATGAAAAGCATTGCACAAAGGTACCCCTCCTCCTTTCACAATTTCTCTAAATGCCCTGAATATGCACTTATTACGAATTTTGTCCAAAATATGCAAATATATGCAAAATATGCGCATTGAATGTTAGCTCATTTTAAAGCTTATTTCGTGATTCGGATGATTTAACATGAATCAGAGATAAAAACATGCATTTGCATAGGATTGACAGCCTTAATTATCAATTATAAAATGCATGAATTATTTACATTTGTTTTAGTAAAGACTAAATTTTGCGATTTTGGAGGAGAATGTATAGTACGATATAAAAATACTAATCACTATTATAGGTAAGGTTCAAGCATTGAAAATGAAATTCCCAAATAACTTGATACTATTATCTTGAAAACTGATAATAAATTGTAGCAATAACTAAGTCTAATGATAAAAAATAACACAAATAAATTATTATTATCATAAGAATAACTATTATTGATATATTTATGTGCAAAATGAGTACTAGATATCCATTTTCTTAATAACTTTTTTACTATGAAAAAATGATACAGCATTTAAATGTAACTTGAGATCAATATATGATTAGTTGTAAATATATGTATTTCTGACCGGTTTAGGTTCGATTAATTCATACAATGTCGAGTTCGCTCTAACACTAGTTAAATTTCATTATTTCAATAGTTTTCTGTGCGATTCAAACTTAAATCAGATACTAGTGATTAATGTACAGGTATTCTAGCATTGATTGAATTCCCTTCACTCTGAACATCAAGAGAGTTAGGAAAGACTCAAAAATTAATTGATTAGCAAATACTTTGAAGAATAGTAGCTATTCTATAAATAAGACCTGAATACCTAAATATTATTTAAATTAAACTCAGATTACTTGTAATGTAATTTTCACCCGAATACCATGTCCTGTATTTGATAACATCAAGTGCTATGGTTTTGAAAAGTAAGTCCGATCTGAAGATATCTGTTGAGTAGCCATCATGAAATGATGACATTCATAAGGGTTAGAAAACTAATAACCGCTACTCAATGCTAATCATCATTGCTAGCTTAGTGTATGCTATAACTCATTTAAATTTTTTCTATGTTTCCCTAAGTTTATCACTGGATTTCCGGAATCTGAGAATGTCTTAGACTGCCCTCCAGTCATATGAACCCAACTGATGGAACAGAAAGCAAAAAATATATCAATTTCTTTATTACTAGCTTTGGAACAATTTAAAATTAAAAGTTACTTAAAAGTAATGATTTTAGAAAACAAATAAATGAATTACTGTTATGAATAAGTTTTTATAATATAATGTTCTTTTAAATAAGAATTTGGCAATTATTATGAAATTGAACTGATTGTTATTTGAAACTTTCTGAGTGAATCTAATCCCGAACTTAGTATTCAAAACAATAGAGATTTCAAATCATTTATTTTTACAATTGTCAATTAGCTTAAGTTTTAGCCCTCCACCTAAATTCCTGGTTACGGCACTGGTAAACACTTTAAACGAAACATAACTCTCGATCGTGAGTCGAGACTCGAAATTTTGAAAGATTATTTCTGAAAATGTAGGAATAATTTGTCCTCTTTCAACTCAATCCTTAAGTATGTTCTTTTTCAGTAATAATCTTTCAAAATTTCAAGTCGAGAGTTATGGTTCGAGACTCAAAAGTCTTTACTTTCGGAAAGATCTTCATCTAAAAAAGATTCAAAAGTGCACTGATAACAGAGGCACGAGTTTATGGTGTTTCTGTAGATAACTTTTACTGTTGTTTGAAAAAAGTTTTTCGAAGCATTGCATGTAAAGACCTCTAAAGTAGAGTAATATTTTCTATTTCTAAAGATATTATTATTTACAACACGTGTTTGGCATCACTTTAAATGAAAACAATTTGTTTGCATTGAATTGTGTTTTAAAACCTAAATCATCGTTTAGGACAACAATGATTTCCCGTTTAATGCACTCTTTTTGGCATTCATTTCATCACAATTTGCCGCTGAAGACAATTGTCGCAAGTTTTAGTGCTTTTATTGTTTGGAAATTATATTCAAAAAGAAATGGTATTTCTGTGAATCATAACAGTAAATGTTGTTTTGATTCAAAATCAAATTGTAATGTAGTTTCTGATAATGGGTGTGAATGCAAATCAAATAAAACAAAAACATTTCGCATACTATACGGCACTCAAACTGGAAATTCAAAGTCATTATCAAATAAATTGCATTCATTTCTAACCGAAAACTTGAATCAAAACGAAAATAATATAACCATAACATTGAGTTCATTAAAAGATTATGAACCGGAAGACAACATGAGTGAAGACGCCACCAATAATGTGGTGCTCATTATAATAATCTCAACCTATAGTGATGGCGGACCACCTTCTGATAGTGAATGGTTTTGCAAATGGTTGAGTGAATCCGCTAATGATTTTAGAGTTCAAAAGTCAACTCTTAAAGGATTACGATTTGCTATCTTTGGAATCGGAGACAAATCCTATGGCGATAACTATTGTCTTATTGCTCAACGAATTAATGAATGGCTCACAAAATTAGAAGCCATTCCTATCTATGCGACATGTCTTTCTGATGTGAGCACTAGTATTGAACAGCCATTCAATACTTGGATGAATAAATTGGTCAATCAATTATCTAATAATTCATCCAATTTTCAAACCATTTCTAATTCTATTGAAAGTGAAAATGATTCAGATTTTCAAGAATCCGATGATGACTTGGAAAACGACTCGAAAACTGACCAAAGATTAGTTGATATCGAAGACATAATGAGCAATAGATCTAAAACTAATGTTAAAACAGAGGAAACTAAAAAAGATATGATAACTCCTGAATTGAGAAAAGAGTTGACAAAACAGGGCTATAAACTAATTGGTAGTCATTCTGGAGTCAAATTGTGTCGTTGGACTAAATCCATGCTTAGGGGAAGAGGTATTGAATCATAATTTTATAAAGTTTTACTCTGAGTTTAATTATTGGATATTTTTTTTAACTTTAATGATAAGGCGGTTGTTATAAACACACGTTTTACGGAATAGAGAGCCATAGATGTATGGAAACGACGCCATCGCTGGCGTGTGCCAACAAATGCGTGTTCTGTTGGAGACATCACACAAATCCTGTCGGCACTGAATGGAAATGGAATTTAGATGATCCCGAAAAGATATTTTCAGGCGCTCTTTCCAATCATTATATGATGATCAATGAGTTCAAAGGAGTTCCAGGAGTTCTAAAAGAAAGATTAGACGAAGCCATGAAAGTAAAACATTGCGCGCTTTCACTGGTTGGCGAACCCATTATGTATCCGGAAATTTGTAGTTTTGTGAGAATGCTTCACAACAAAGAAATTTCAACATTTTTGGTGACAAACGCGCAGTTTCCCGAAGCTATTAAAAAGTTGGATCCCGTCACACAACTGTATGTATCGGTTGACGCCAGTAATAAACAAAGCTTAAAACGTATTGATAGACCATTATTTCGAGACTTTTGGGAGCGATTTATCAGTAGTTTAACAGCGCTCTCAGATAAGGGTCAGAGAACTGTCTATCGGTTAACACTTGTAAAGTCTTGGAATACCGAAGAGATAGAGGGATATTCACATTTAGTAACTCTCGGGAATCCAGACTTTATTGAGATAAAAGGTGTGACATATTGTGGAACGAGTAAAGGCAGTACTTTAACGATGGCAAACATCCCGTGGCATCAGGAAGTCCTCAGATTTTCTCAACTATTACTAGATGAGCTCAACTCAAACTATGGCATTGCATGTGAACACGAACACTCCAATTGTGTACTTTTAGCCCATAAACGATTTCTTATTAACAATCAATGGCACACTTGGATTGATTACGAAAAATTTCATCAATTAATTAAAGATTATTACAAATCTAATGGTAGTAAAACCTTTTCATCTCTTGATTACATTGAAGTAACGCCTGATTGGGCTGTATTTGGATCTAATGAAAGAGGATTTGATCCAAAAGAAACTCGATTCAGAAAATACAATAAAAATAAATGATTGATTGAATACAGTATTTGTTAAAACGATTTTCTCTAATCGAATAAAACTTCAGACAAATTGAAATTATTTACTTTTTGATAGAAATATAGAATTAAGTTAAGAAGAGCTCACGTTTTAGCTAATGGTGAAAAACTGGATCAAAAGGGAATACAATCAATGATTTGAATATTTGTATTAAAAGTTTTGAAATTGAAATAAAATCCCGAAATTCGTTGAACACCTCTATTATCAATAGTAATGTAATGTTTGTTTACATTTGCTTTTCTCATATTTGATAATAAAATAAATCAATTTAAGTAATAAATGGAATTTCTTGAAAAATAATATTTAATTGAAAAAATCAAATGAAATTAAAAGAGAAATAATAAAAAATGAATGAAACGAAAATACAATTAATAGACGTTTCGTTTGCGTGTCAGAGATGTTGTCAACCCTTGAAAATGAATTCAACTCTCAATACAATTAATGAACAAATTGTAAACGAATTGAGTACTAATTGTATTAATAATAATGATAGAAATGATGACACCATCTTTGCATCAAAAGAAGTCAATAAGAATGTCATCTATAAATTGGTTCAACCCATTGGTTCAGACAATACTAGAGATTCAACAAATGGTAATGGATTTATAGTAATAGAGGACTCAAACTCTTCATTAACGCCTTCGATGTCTAGCATTGGTCTGAATAGTGATCAAAAGAATGAGTCAACACTTTCTGGAAATACACAGAAGTTTAATGAACAGATGAAAATGTATAGAGAATTGTTTGATATACTTTCGGATCAATCAGATGTTGACCACCCCTTATGTGAAGAATGCGCTGATTTCGTCATCGACCAAATGGACCATCAGTTGAGAGTATTAGAAGACGAATGTCGTGATTATTCTGATTATCTTCAGTCCATTCAATCAGAAGAAACACTGGATCCAAATGAAACTCAATTAGAGATCAATGACTTGACACAAAAGTTACAAAACTTGGAAATGACTGAAAAACAATTAATAGAAGAACTAAAAGAAATGAATTTAGAACAAATGAAAGTTAATGAAGACCTTGTTAAGCATTCAAATGAATTGCAAAGACTTTATAGCGAAGAAGATAAGTATTGGCACGAATACAATAATGTTAGGAATAATGTGTTTATTTGTGATGACGAACAGCAAAGTATTGATAATCAGTTGCGTTACGCGCAGACACTCTTCGATAAACTCAAGAGAACTAATGTTTTTAACGCCACTTTTCATATATGGTTTGTATTTTTGTATTTAATATTATTAAATAAATATAAAATTTGATTAACAATTGAATGATAGGCATAACGGACCGTTTGGCACAATTAACAACTTCAGACTCGGACGTCTGCCTAATATTCCAGTCGAATGGGCAGAAATCAATGCCGCGTGGGGTCAGTCGGCGCTATTGCTTCATTCATTGGCCAATAAAATGAATTTCACATTTGAAAGGTTCAAAATCGTCCCGTATGGCAATCATTCATTCTTAGAATCATTAGAAGACAAATCACGAGAATTACCTCTGTATTAAATCAATTAATATTTCAATTTTTAATTTCATTAATTATAGCTTTAATTCAATTGTTTTGTTTATCAGATATGCTTCGGGTGGTATTCGTTACTTCTGGAACAGCAAATTCGATCAGGCAATGGTCGCATTCCTCGACTGTTTGCAACAATTCAAAGAAGAAGTACAAAAAGGAGATTCTGGTTTCTGTTTGCCCTATAAGTATAGTTGTCTTCTATTATCTTCTATTTAACTATAATTAATGTTTAATTATTCAAATAGAATGGAAAAGGGAAGCATTGAAGACACTAAAACTAATAATAAGTATTCTGTAAAGTAAGTCAAAGTCCATTAATGTTGAGCTCAATTCAAGAATTTTGTCACAATTTGTTTTATATTTTGCATTAGAATTCAATTTAACTCAGAAGAGCAGTGGACCAAAGCTTTAAAGTTCATGTTAACAAACTTGAAATGGGCGCTCGCGTGGGTCTCATCACAATTTGTTAATAAAACGTGAATATTTTTAAATAGTCAGTAAAGAGTTGAGAAATCAAATTATCTTTTCTTTCCTTATTATTTATAGTTAAAGCACACTTTAGTCTGTTATTATTCAGTCAATATATTATAATAAAATGATATTTTATTTTTGTGCAATGATTTTGACGACATTATGCTTTATATAAAATTGAAAAAATAAATTTTATTTGAAACTAATTCTATAAAAAAGAATTCGTAAGTTTGATAACTAAATATAAACATATATACAAAATACTAAGTGAGAAAAGCTGTGGAATTGTACTCTTATTTTATAGACATGTATGAATTCTTCTCTTATTTTTGCACGATTGACATTCGACTTGACAACACCACTTGAATTTGCAGTTACAGTTGACAACTTCTACTTTAACACTAGTTGTATATCCTCGACCACAACAAAGTAATTCACAGCCATCAGTACCGATGGTTTCATTACAAATGCGTCCTTTAGTTCCTAATGAACCTGTTTTTTGATCTGCTTCACAAAAATCTGGTGTTTCTTCAGAATAGACAATGTCTTCTTTTTCTGGAGGCTTTATTGTGATGCCTTCAGGCATAAAACCTTTGCCATCATTGCCGGCCATGACTTGTATGGCTCCATCAAATTTCTCTTTGAGTCTATTGCCAACATCTCTAAAAAGTGGTAATTTTCTCCAACATGTCTTAAAACTACACGAACCACTCATTCCATGACATTTACAAACATTTCTCATGTAATTTTTTACGGCCTAATCAGTAGATTAGAAAATAGACACAATTTTTATTACCGGAATCAAAAGATTCACAGATAAGTTAGACTTACAAGTCTTCCCGCCTCATAGTTGTGCATAAGTACTAATTTTTTAACGTCACTTCTTTTTTTGAAACCTTCGTCCATAAATTCTTTAGCTTTTCTGTACCCAAAGTTAATATTATCACTACAGCCTCTCCAGTCGAATTCGCCTAAAAGTCAATGACAGCATTTCAATAAATATTAGTATTATTCATATTTTGTTTATATTTATTAATGATCGACTCATACCATTAATTTTATTACTTCTAGAATCAATTCTATCACAAGCGCAGTCTAATAGTAATCCTTGACTACAAGCCTATCATTGAATTATTATTCAATTATTAATTACATAAATATTTATTGATCGAAGTTTGAGTCTTTTTATTTACGTGTGATATTTCATAGACAATTCCGGCTGAAGTCATCGCATGAACGAATGCTGATTCACGAGAGTCTAAATATTTTGAGAAATTTCAATATTCAAATCTTAATAAGAAAGTTATTTAAATTATTACCTCTGATTAGTATTTTTCGTATAGATCTTTTAGCTGTAGTACAATTCCATTTTCTATCTTTGAATTGGAACTGACACTCATGAATGCCTAATTGAGCTCCTTTTACAATCTCTTTGATGAAATCGGGCTCATTCTTGCAGATATGCGACTGTTTTCCACGAAGTCTTTTAACTTTTCTGCAGATTCGAGTCGGATCTACAACTAGTTGTCTACCCATCCCCCTAAATGAACCAAAATTTCTATTATTCATATGATTCTAATATTTATAAATGATAAGTAAAGTGTTTTTAAGATTTAGTGCAATCAAAGAATATATTGGGGTTATAAATATTTTGCTCCCACAAGTTTTATGACTTTATTCCTACCACTCGTCAAGTTTATTCATTTCAAATCACAGTATTGTTTCATTGTTAAGACACTTATCTTAATCATATCTTTGGATAGTATTCAAAAAATGTTTGTCTTTTACTTCTCCAATCTTATAATAGGTTTTTTATGGTGAGAATATTTGATAATTTCATTATTTTATAAGCAATACAACATCCGTTTTTTTAATTAAATAATGAGTGCTGAGTCATAATTCAAGATTCAGAATCAGTTACACTCCAAGTTTCAATCGTTTTAGCATTAATTTCCAATTAGTATGACTTCAATCAAACTCATAAATCTTATTTATGACGCCGAGACTCAAATCAAATATTAAATTTCAATTATCAAGAAATGTTTGTTATCTGAAAAATATTTCTTACCTGTATATGTATTGAGTTATGTTTTTATCGATTTCTGAAGGAAGTGATTGAATACTGACTAAATATTTGAAGGAAAAAATTGTACAACAGATAGTAAAGAAGGTTCAGAATTTGACTTTTATTTACTTAATATTGAATTTTATTTACAACTTAAGATTGTGAGAAAATCCTTGTTATTTTTGTGTAGAGTGTGTTGAATTTAACATAATAGTAAATTATATCTCAATGATTACATTATTAATGCTTATCAAAGTTGGCTCATTACTATTGTCTCTTTTACTTTTATTCAATAACTTTTCTTGACTGTCATTGAGATACAAAAAGTTAAGTGTCTTATCACAAGAGAAACAAAACAAACTCAAATTTCAGTTTCTTGTCTAAAGTTTTTAATAAGTGTTACCTATTGTAACGTATTATCTAATACTTGATGTTACAATAGGGGGTGTATTTCTAGAAAGAAAGTAATCAGAGAATTACTTACCACAAATGTGCTTCACTTATTTGGCACGTTATATGAAATGTTATCCAAAATATAGTTAAAATTAAATGCCTTTCCATACTAGTCTTCAACAAGTCCTGTTCAGTTAACCTCTCCAATAGTTAACACAAATGTCATGCAAATGCTTCAAAAAATCGATAAAATAATATGCATTGTTAAAGAAAAGTTGGTTTTCGAGCTAAATATCAGAGTTTCTAAAAGTACATCACAGTGTTTAAGGAATATTACAATAGCTTCAAAAGCTATGAGAAACTGTTACTGAAAATTCTCAGTATTATTTATCGTAAATGTGTGAACAAATTTAGGCGTTGACCAGTCGAGCACTAATATTACTAGCATTTAATAAATTATTTGGTCTCTCTTTTTGTTGCTAAATATATATACACCAATGTATATATAAATGTATACCTATTTTAAAACTTGATCGCTATTTATTTAAATATAGCGACAACAAAAGTCTCACACAAACACTTATCGCAGAGTTTTCAACATAAAAACTTTAGACACACATCAAAATTTAGTGCCGCACACAATACAAATTAACGCTTTGCAGATTTGATGCAGAGCTTCAACTAATACACAAAGAATCTCAGAGTATGAGCACGTTGTGTACAATTGGTTTCCAACAACACCAACACAAGAACGTCATCTGAAAGAATTGAGTTTCTTTTTAAAAGTAATAATTCTTATTGTTATAAGTAATCATCTTTATATTCAATTTTCGCACTCTAACTAAGATTTAAACATCTTATCATTCAATAAGAAATATTTGTATCATAGTTACTGATAGCTGTTGTCTTCCACATAATAGATCCTTTCTTTTGTTTATTATAATACAAGAAAATGAGATCATATAAAGAGTTTTTTGATATCATTTATTATGCAAAGCCCTCATGATATGTTTGTTACTTGAATGAAGACTAAATACAGTGATACCAGTATCATATTGGATATTAACTTTTTAATCGATCCTTTATTGATAAGTTATTATAAAAGATGTCAATGAGTAACACTCTACAAGTCACTAAATGTCAGTTTGATAATGATATTTACCTATAACAACTCAACAAGCTATGAATATTCATTTTTTATATATTAAAAAATATTTTTGTGTTTTATTTTAAGTCACTTTTCAACAAAATTGTATCTTCACATCAAAGTCTTTTCATTTGTTTGTCAAATATTCGGAGAAAATCAATTCATAAAACATTTATCATGTTCTTTAAGCTTTTATATGTTTAAATATAATATAACTTATATTGAATTGTGTTCTGGAAAAATCCTATTAAAGAAAGAAATCAATGGAATATTAAGGCTTACTTTTCAGTGCTAATTGAGTGGGTTTAAGTGCAATATAACAACAATTAAGTTATTTCATATGACTTGATAATGAGAAACATATTTTTCCGATTATTTCAAACTTAATCTATAAGTAGTATAAGTGGCGTTTAACCCACCTATAAAATGATGATTAAATTTGAACTATTTTTTAATAATAATTAAAAATTAGTCATTAATACGTGCGAAAAATGGTGATATCGAGGACTTTTACGATTGAAACCTTCAGATAATGGAAACAGTGTTTGTACTGAAACTTACCTCATAGTAATAATTACGGCTCAAGTGAGCTATGAAGCTAAAGGGCTATAATAGCCTCACACGCATTTCAAAATCATTCATTTTTAGAGTAATATTGATAGCAGTTTTGCTCAAAATTATAGCCCCATTCATGCTAATAATTAGAGCTCGAGCTCCACAACTTAATCGAGTCTCCAAATTGAACAATTTTCAAGCTTTAGTTCAAATTAGTCTTTAAAACTAAGTCAATAAACTTGTATTTTTGAATAAAAATTGTAAACTCTTTTTGAATAATTAATGTTTTGAAGTAACTAAACATTTAGAACTGACAATTAAATGCTGAATAGAATTTGTGATGAGTCAGCTCATCAGTACTTAACTTTTATCATAACAAGACTTACTCAGTATTATAACTCGTGGTGTAATGAATTAGGAATTTAAATGATGAAACACATGCAAATCATAGCATAATTTTAGCAACAATTAAACACTAAACAATATAATTCAATTCATAAGTTATCAAATTTATCATTTTTCCACAACAATAGTATTTTGAATAATATTGAAATTGAGAAAATTTTTAATCTTCATTTTTGGCAACTGTTGACTCCAAACAGAGAGAAAGTTTGAAACTATAAACTAGTTTTGTCCGACCACGAGTTGAAAACTAAGAGTATTTACAGAATTTGGATCCTAAACAATTTTTAAGAAGAGATTTTAAACAATAATATCTGATATAAGATAAGAAAAATAGCTTAAAACTAAATGGTTGTCAGAGTTTTAAATATACATTAATACTAATTCTGAATATTACGAAATGACAAATACTTAGAAAAATAATTCAATGCTATTCTTTATTGACTGATTTATTGGCAAATAACAAATTAAATTAGTTTCATAACGCTTTTACAGGTATAACAGTTTGAGTAAAAAAATATCAAATTCTAAAAAATTTTGATTTTCATGTTAAATACTTAACACTTAATATAAGTTAAAAATTTGAATATAAAAAAGTTGATGAGACCTCTCTATTAATCAAATAAGTAGTGGATGAGAATTAGAATAAAATAAATAATTTAGTGGAAGAGCTGTTGTGTAATTAATATGTGTTAAGTTGATTACATAAATGCACTAATGTATGAAAAAGTTACAAAATAAAGAAATTTGATGTTATATTATATACAATTATATCTACACTATATTTACAAAATTTATTGCTACTTATAATATAGGAATGTTATGAAGTATATCAAAATTATATGAATAAAAAACTTAATTTCTAATAAACTTTTGCTTCATATAAATGGCACATAATTTGGTATAACATGTTTTATGTGTTTACTAATTTCAACACGATTTTGATCAGTTTTTAACGATTGGAAGACATCACAAACATGTATGAACTGTTTTTCTAGCTTTACAAATCTTACACTTCACCTAATTTTGAGAAAACATTTGTTAATATCAATAGTTTGTTAAGTTGTGAGAACACAAACCTGACAACACCAATGGAAAGTACAATTACAACGTTCTAATTCTTCTCTAATTTCTGTTTTATATCCGCGCCCACAACATAACAAATCACATCCTATAATATCAATTTGAATTATATATTAAATATTTATTTAACAAAAATTGATGACAAGAACTAAAAGCGCGCTAACCCTCTACTCCTATAGAAGTGTCGTTACAAACTCTTCCTTTGGTTCCGAGAACACCAAATTTAGGATTCGGAGTACAAAAATCAGGAGATTCTTCAAAATAGATCAGATCTTTTCTGGTGGGACTCTTGTATCCTAAAAGGTTTATTTGTGTGTTGAATAACTAAAAGACATACTTTTTTGAACATGACTTACCAGTTTCATAAGGTTTTAGTTGGACTTTCTTATATTTTTTTCTTGTTAAGCCTCGATAATCATTACTGACCAGTACTCTTGAAGCGCCATCAAATCTATCTTTGAGATTATTTCCAATGTCTCTGAATGGAGGCAAACGCATCCAACACGTTCGTACAGTACTTTTTGCAAATCAAATGATAATAAGTTCAGATTTTTCCTTTTTAGAAAAAATCATTCATTTTTTGTTGTTTACATACCACGAACCACTCATTCCATGACATTTGCATTCACGTCTCATCTCATTGGAAACATGCTGTATTGAACAAAAAATACCAAAATTTAGATTTTGAACATTTTTCTCATTCACAAACTAATGAAATATTCGTCAAGCAAAGTGGCGATACTCTGCGGTGGTTCAGACAGTAGTTCAGTTATAGCCTCTCACTCTTGATGTCTTGCCTTAAGGGCACTCTAAAGAGCGAGAATACACTGAATATAGGGTCGAATTTGGTAGATATGCTTAAAATGAAAGAGAGTAAGAAGAGAGGGAGAGAAAGAAGTGGAGAGAGAGAGAGAGAGAGAGAGAGAGAGAGAGAGAGAGAGAGAGACGACAGAATGAGACATATAGTAGACCAAATTGACTTAAACAACAACTCAAAGTTAATGATTCTAATTGTTTGAGATGCACTATTGATGCCTCAGTGATGGACTACTACCACATTTGCTAGAGTTGTACATTTTTAGTGCAGTAGCTCTAAGTGAAACTGATAGCTACTTATCTCATTTCACACAATAATGTATTAGTTGGAGAAATGATAGAGCAATTATGCGCTCAATGAAATCCACGGTTAGAGTCATAGTAATTGCATCGCATCGCTAATTGCAGTGCTCGATAATATTGCTGATAAAAAGAAGGGGAATGTCAAACAGCTCTAACAGCTAAACGTGATCACAGTTCTTATTATGACACTTCTTAGTCGTTGTAAAGTTTTAAAACATATACTATATATACAAAGAGTGTTTGCATCTCTGAATCTTTGGCTATTTTCTCATTTTCTCGACAGGAAACATAAGCTTCCCATACATTTCAACTTTAAAATGTTTGCAATCCATTAAATTGTTTGCAGTGGCTGTGAATTTCCTCAAAATGTATACGAGTTTACCTCTTATACAGCTCTACAGCTCGTATGAGATATCACTTATGATAACCTGTAAGCCAACAAATGCAAACTCTGGGCCCCTCTCTCTTCAGTACATTATATCATATAATTTTTCATTTGCCTTAAGTTATGTCGAATCTGTTTAGTTCTTCAAAGATGTTGTAAGTCTTAAGACCACTCAACTTATAAACAAATTTATTACAAAGCGAACAAAGTGACAAGTCATGAGGATCTAACTCACCGAACGACCCGCTTCATTGTTGTGGAGGTTCATTATAAATCTAAGATCTCGTCCTCTTTCAGCTGCATCAACAAAAGCTCGCGCAAACTTATATCCAAATTCGATATTATCGGAACAGCCGCCCCATTCCCAGTCCAAGCCATTCGGCCTTCGATTATTTCTGTAGTCACACGTACACGTCTCGATTAGACCTTTATTAAATAACAACACAAATTTAGTAATACTCGATAAGATTGACCATAAAAAATAATTGCCACTTACCTTCACTACAAGCTCTGGAAATGGCATGTGCGACAGCGGCACTGGTAATCGCATATACAAAAGCGGTTTCTCTACAGCCTTTTCATTTCACGAAATTATTTTAATTATAATTTATTTAATAAAAAAAGTTCAAATTAAAGCTATAAAATTTGCTCAAGTACTTCAAATAGAGATCGACATATTTTCTCATTTGAAATATCTTTATGAAATTTCTCATATCAACGGTATTCAACTCTCATGTCTTATATCTCACCTCTTTGTACAATTCTGCCGAATATTCCTTTGCCTTTCATATAATCAGTTGTCGGACAGTTCCATCGCCTGTCTTTGAATTGATTCTGGCATTCAGTGATTGCCATTTTCATAGCTTTCGCGACCGCAATCAAAACTCCGGGATTGTCTCGAACCAAACGTCGCTGTTTTTTACGCAAAGGAACATTTATATCGTTGAATGTGCCGCCAGTTATTGAATTAGTGTGTCGCGGGTCTAACACTAGATTTGTTGGTTCACCAGAATGTGCAATTGCCCTATAATTGGAAAGTTACTATTCGTGAAACGTAACTTCACACAAATATTTTACAACTAAGTGTGTATATCTTACGATCAACTTATAAAAGCAATCAATTGTGTCAATTTCACTCTTATAACCAACTCATCAAAAGTTATTCAGTCACTTATCTCATAGTTTTAGAGAAAACAAATAATAATAACATTGGTTTTCATGCATTTCAAGATAAAGCTCAAACTTTTTCAACTCAAATGATTTACTTATAAACGATTGATTACTAAAGTTTTAAATACATCTCAAAGTTATTTTATTTTATTTCAAACCATTTGAAACATTAAAATACTTAAAAAATTTTCAAAAGTGAGTCTTTTCAGGAATTTATTTTTCCATTCCTTTAACGTTGAAAATGTGAAAATTGAAGATTTTTGAGCTCAATTATTTTGGATTGATTTTCTTGATAAATGTTTCGAAATGCTTTCTTCACTATGAATTTGATAATAAAATGAATGAATAGTCAAAAGCACTCCAATCTGATGTATTTTAAGATAAATGAACAAATGTTTGCATCTATTGACTTGAAATTTGAATCGTGGATTATTTTATGATATACTCTAACCAATGACATGCTTATAGTTTAAATTGTTTAGAGTGTAATTTATTCAAATTGTAAATAATTTGACACTTTGTAATACTTACAAATTCATACTATTTAATCCTAAGCTTACATAACACAAATTTCAATAGAATTCAAACAATTATTACAGTAAAGAATAAAATTTTAGATTTAATGGAAATCTTTGGAAAACTGTAAGTATGACAAGTATGTTATTAGACACTATCGGAAAGGAATACAAGTAAGAATTTTTCATAACTTGGAATTGAAATTAACATAAATTGGATTAACTCATAATTTGAAAGTTACGTCACTTTATATAATGACTGTTTCCAAAAAGTCTTTAACCATTAACTCACAAGAAAGTTAAGTTATAATTAAATAAGTAGAAAATAACAACTTATAACAATAACTTAACAGCTCTAAAACAATAACTTAATCGCTGAATGAAAACCTTTGACATTTAGAGAAGTGAGCTCTAGTGTAACCAAATAATAATAATAATAATAATTAAGAGTAATGAGAGAGAAGAGTAAAGAAAAGTGTGATAATTAGCCGCATCACTTACCACCATCTGGATCCCTTTCCCCGACCGCCTTTCCCTTTTTTGGCATCAATTTTGACGGGCATTATAATGATCAGAGACATGATGAGCATTAGCAGAATAGCACAAACACTTACTCTATGCGTCCGAATGGCACTTAGAGGTACCGAATAGTTACATGTCCTCAAACGCATGGCCTTTACAGCGCAACTCAATTAGATGTTATGACCGGATCGGCCGTCACGGCCGCACATAACACAACAGTGATTCGATAGGTTTTTCAATTTAAATATCATTCGCACGAAAAAAGAAATTTCGAAAATTGGTGGCAAAGTGAACACGTGCTCTGTTATCACTGCAATGGTCTCTAGAACCAGAACGCGTTCGTATTTCATGCAAAGGTAAGTCCTCTCTTTTGGAGCCCACGCCCGCTCTCACACTATTTACCAGTGCTTTACTGCTCAATCTGGTTGGTTATCAAATAATATGTCACTAAATAAATAATTGCGTTCATCCCACAAATATTACGTAACCAAATGAATTTTTTATTCTTACTTAGAAAGGGTCATCAAAATCAAAGTATCAAATATTCTTCAACTTATTTGTCAATTCAATAGTACTTGTATTCACGCGTCTCTTATATCTTCAGAGATGTCTTCATCTCTCATTTAGGAACACAACTAAAAGATTGAGCCCTTGTGGTCATCCTCTTCTTGTTTTTTGAATAAATTTAGTTCAATATGAGAAATGGACCCAGAATTGGGTGGTCTTCTGGTCTTCTGCTTTAAAAATTGAAATTTGGCGTCATTTGTGACGTTAGATTGTAGACAATTGATTGGAGAAGAGGACAAAAGAATGTGTGAACCTATTGTTTGCAAGCCGTGAAGTTTCTAATTAAGTCTTTGGACAACGAACACGCCTTTTCTTTCTTGAGTCACGAAATATACCTCATATTCTTATATTCCTTATACTATTTCCCTGAAGGAAGATATTATAGTGGACTGAAATTGAATGAAATTCATTCTTTGGTGGTCGAGACTCGTCCTCTCGCTCTATAGATACTGCATAAAAACAACTTAATCCTATATTAGCAAAGAGTGAGAGAGAAGAAGCATCTCTTATGTGTTCCCTAACACTGGCGGATGTGTGCAAATGATAGGGTTTTCAACTTTTCTAAATAATTTACTTAAATGACTTACCACAACATATATCATTTTTCAACTCCGCCTTTTGAATAAGTTATAGAATCCACTAGTATTATAAAATCACAACATAATTTCCTTTCATGACAACTAATTCTAATTGAATATCATATTCACTTCTATTTTATTTATCAATTCTTTCTATTTTGCCCATCATTTCTATTTAAACAAATTTTCAATTATTTACTCTATTATTTCTCCTTTACTTCTTTTCAAATTTCATGGAAACTTCTTTCCTAATCACTAGAATTCAAAATTAGTTTTCAATTAAATTCATGACTCGACAAATTGAATCAAATAATTTTTCAATTCGTACAACAAATACTTTTATTTAAATTACAAGAACTTTAAATAATTTAAATTACTTAAAGTAATTGAAAAAATGTGGAAAATTTGGAACAATTATCACATTTAATGATTTCACAAGTTTTAAAGTTGCTCAATATGTTTGTCAAAAATATGTGACAAATACATAAGTGACAGACACTGTTTCGCATTAGAGAAACGATTATTTAGGAAAGCCTTTTAAATCTATTTGAATGAATTAACGCTAATCTTAGTTTATTATATACTATGAAAAACTTGTGTTACTCTCATTTGTCTGCAGACATCTTAACTTAATCCTCTTCATCCTCATGTGTTGAGACTGATTTGATAGCAAGAAAATGATTTTGTTCTGTAAGTTAAGCTACTTTGGCGTCATTCCTTTCCGTTAATCATCACGTTTTGCAAACTCAATGGTTTTGATTAACGAATTTTTCTTAGTCTTTATACTCTAAGTTGAGTTTATTGTGTTTTTTTGTTGATTTTCGGCGACAGTCTTCGAATTGGATGTATAGCCATATCAGGAATGGTAAAATTTAATATCTTATTATGAATGGTTAATATCTATTAGTAATTGCACCAAATTTTTTGATTTCCTGTTGACTAAGTGGGAGCGATGGGTTGAGGCGTCGACATTAGTCAAAAATTTTAAAAGTGTGAAAATTAGTGTCTCATTTATATTTATTTTGAAGGAAGGGAACAATAATTGTTGCTTTGCATTTATTTTAATACCTTATATAGAAATATCACTTCCAGTTACCAACATATTATTTATAGGAAATTTTGGCACTTAATAATATAGTGCGTCTCTCATAACATGCAATATATATTAAAAATTTAAAACTGGTTTACAGATTGTGTCAATCGAACCGAACTTACAAAGCATTTAACATTTTAATAAGCCTTTCTTTTAAACACAGCCACAGGTATTCTTAGATTCAAAAGTATTTAATGAGTATGATGTCAACCAAATTTCATCCGATTCGCAATTCTTGGAATTCCACTTTTTATAATGGATTTTTGGGAGAAGTTATTGAGCATGAAATGCAATTGAATCGACATACAGGTACTTAATGAATGAAGGCGTCTATTACTCAGTAGTACTACTATGTGAAAAATTACTTTATTCTTACAGAGGTCTGATTTTACTTAACAGAGTTTAGATAAAACCGCTTCACATCGAAATTGCTTTCAAATCGAAAGATACCTGTAGTCATAAGCTTACTCGTGTTCAGTACAAAAGGCATCATATTTAACGTTCTTGTGAATTAAGTCTGATTTAGCATTTGACAACTGATTTTCAAATCAATTCAACAAATTTTTGATACCATTAAAAGTACTTCTGAATATTTTAGAAAAAATTGTAATAAATCTGATTTCTGATAAAAAAAATTTTTCCAAGATATCGTTTTTATTATCTGTATTTTTCAAATAACTTTATATAAATCGGAAAGTCAATCAAATTCAAAAATAAGAATTTGCAACATATATATATACATATATATTTATTATACATTATCATATAGATTATAGTTTATTTCAAGTAAGTCACTGGTGGTCCGGCAATAAGTGAGTCGCCCTAATGTTGAGAACTGAATAAAAGTGTTCGGGACAAGTGTTGAATACCTTCACAAATATATGACTAGTGAGTTAGAATCTAGTAAAAGTACAGTATCGTGTACACAGACAAAAGGTATACCAAGTTATACCATTGATGCTAATACGTTAAGCTTTGAGGGACTAAGTTTAGCGTTCAATTAGATACGTTTCCATGCATTTGAATAACGAATAGCCCCCAACCCATGTCTCTGTAACATATCTCTTGATTCAAATGACATTTAATCCCTGAATGTTTAGCCAATGAAGTGTAATAATTTGAGGGATAATATTGCTTATATACATTCCAATACAGTTGTAAAGTGAGTTGTATTTTCATCCGAGTATTTGAACAATTCAATCAATTCACTCCATTCTCCAAAAGAAACATTTTGTCCCTTTTTTCACATAATCTTAAACCAAAAACATTTGTCATGTGGATCACAGGCAAAATTGTTGAATCAAATTTAGAACCATTAAAATAAAGGTCAAATTTATTGCATTTGGATTAATATAAATTCAAATTAAACAATTTGACTCAGTATTCAATTATAAAAACCATTATTTGAAGTACTTCTATATTTTGTGATTATCTATATTAAGAAGTAGTGAATAATCATAGTTTTGACTGGTGTTCAAGTGAAGCATGCCTTTGTAATTACGCCATTTACCTTACCTTTACCTTTACTTTTAGGTTTACTCTGAATAGACCCTCATGTAAGTTGTCTTTGCTGAGCAAAAAGCCGCTTAATATCTCTATTACTTTTCACGGGTTCCATTTACTGGAGGAGTCATGCATGCGTGTATCCATGATATTGATGCATGTATGAGAGCCTATAAATAACCCGAAAAACCTTTTCGTGTTGAGGTGTGTAATACATTGGCATCTCTCTCAAGCTATCTCTTACTCGAGTGAAGTGAATTCCTGTTTTTTATTCACTCCATCGATTATTGAAGACCCTATAATTTTTAAATAAGCCGGCAATAAGTAGAGTTGCAGTGAGTCGCTAAGAAGAGGAGTTCCATTGCCACAGCTTTTCCTCGACCACACATGAGGTTTCACTTATACAGAATAGTGTCTAGTTTTGTGCTGCAAATCAAACTTTTCTTTATTAGTGGGCAATAGCAAAAAACATGCTTTAGCACTGAATATCATACCTTACTTTTACTTAATTTAAGTGTAACTCTATTGTAGTCCAGGTATTAGTGCTTGAAAATAGTGGACAATTTTATGGTTTTGGATTTGCAGAGCTATATAAGCCATATGCGGCTTCCGTGCATTAGCATAACTTATTTAATCTACTGTTGCATATTATTTATACCTGAGATCAGAGATGCTCTTAAGGTGAATACAAAGTCAAATTTCCGACTACTTCGCACATCTGTAAAACAGAATTATACCCAATAAACCAAACTATTCTTTAATGGAATACAACTTTCCTTTCGTATCACTTATAGAATAAATTGAATAGTTGTGAATTGAAATGCACTCTAAAATTTTGAATTGAAAAATCAATTTGAATTGTGAAAAGTTTTTAGCACCTTTTGAAGAGTAAAGCAATCCAAATGCAATCCAAATGCAATTGCTGTTTATATACATTTAACATGTTTAACAAGACCGTGAATCATATTTAAGTCTATTTTGAAACACATTTACAACTTTCTGGCAAAACAGATCGCCTTCACCTCCGCAAAGATACTCCTGAATTGTGAAAGACTTGCTAATCAGCTAAAGCTGTTCACTGTTTTCTTGTAAAGAATGGGTATTTTAACATCTAAGAAGGTATTATAGTTTGTGAATCACCAAAAATAAATGTCACCTTTAGTTTCGGAGAGTGAGTACAATTAGCATTTAGCTCTCTAATAATGATGAGTTTTTCATCTCAATCTATGTTAGCTTGTAATTCATGGTGTTTGCTATTGAAAATAGACCATTGCTATAGACCACTGTAGACCACCCGAATGGACAACTCACTGCCTTAGGCTCTATATATGCCCCGGACTTTGATTCTATACCTTAATTCGTTACACACTTCACGACAGACAAAAGAAGTGAAGATGAATGTTGTTGCTCTCTTGCTCTGTTGCTCTCTCGCTCTCTTCCAAATGTAACTTTCTGAGAGCAATGCGCGAGAAAAACTTTCCGCAAGTCTAAAATGCATCGTAATAGAGATGTATTGCTACTAACCATTGCCTATTGATAAGTCTTAACGATAAGTAACAAGTAGGGTATACTTACAGGGGTGTCGTTCACTATATCGTTATTCAGTTGCATATGGATGAATGTCTTACATGTCTTTCATGTCTTCCATTGTTCAATTGATACAAACAAATGGGAAAAGCAATTACAATAGCATTCAATAAGAAAAATTGCATACAAATGCATACAAGGTTTTCCTTAAGCTATTCCTTAATGCTTATAAAGTGTCTGAGCTTTTACTGTTGATTCGTAAAAACTTTGTTCATTGCTTTATACAGTTTTGTGAATTTTTAGCATTTCAATGAATGAATGCATTTCTTTCCGTTAGAGTATGAACGGAAACACAAATTACTTTAAGTTAAACAATTCTTGTGACAATTTTATTACAATAGATTACTGTTTCATACATTCTTTTTTTAAGAGCATTGCACTGTTTGTGTTTGAATAGCAGTCTAATTGATGGTAATGTGATTCTATTTGTTTATTTTAATAATATATCCATTTATATATAAATAAATTAATTGAATTGCAAAACAATTTTGCCGCTGCCATCGCATAATTGAGTAGACGCACACATTTGCTAATATTGTTAATTTGAAGAGTGAACAGAGTGAACATGCTTTGAATAACTGAAGCCTATAAATTTACAAAAAGGTGATACACTTGATTTGCATCGATTTTTCGGCCCATCAGTACTCAAAACAAAGTAAAGCGCTTGCATTGTGTGGTTTCCGCCCTATCACAGATGCAATCAATGCAATCGCCACAATACACTTGACACGCAATTTTGACATGTGTTATTACAATCGACAATTCACTCTCAAAATTGGTAACTACTCATAAATATTATCTTTATAAGAGATAGAGGCCTTTTATTTCCTATGACACTGAATACTAGCTTTCAATATGATTTTCTAGGCGTAAAAAACAAGTCAAAGCAATGACAAGCTTCTTATTGATGCGATGCTGAAGTCCTATGTATTCATATTCTACCGTACTTTAAAGGTGGGGTTCAAATCTCGATCATAGCTCCTAAGTTTGAGGCAATAAACATACAAACTGCTCAATTCAATCATTTACCTTCACTCACATTTTAAAGTTAGTTGAAGTTACCCTCAAATAACACAACTAGTGACTGGGCTCTCAAACTCATCAATTAATAATTAAAGCTTATTCTATTAGTCCATTGGAATGTTTATTTGAATTTTAATAGAAATGAAAAACTTATTTTCGTTAAACAATTCATTAAAAATGTAATCAGAATTGATTGTGGAATGAGATAGAAAGACAGGTTTAATAGATGTAAGCGAAACACAAATAAGACACGTTCATTATGCTTGGATTGAGACCTACATCAATGCAATTTCTTGCCACATGCATTGCATCTTCGGAGGTGTGAAATCTCGAGCCAGTGGGTAGTAATCAAGTTCGTGCTATTTTTCAAATCTTACACGCAATCATCCAATAGTATTCCCGCAGTTTTCTATGTTAGAAGCCTGTCATTAGACTTAGTTTTGAGCGTTTATTCGTATATAAATAATGAACCAAATTTAAGAATATTAGCTTCATTTGCCTCATAGCGTAACCTAACATGATGTACTTCATAAATACTTATATACTTTTCTGGTCCCTCTCTCTAAGGATACAGTACTGCTCGTATTACCTTTAAGTTGCCTTATTTCTAATGCCTAATACCCAATGCCCACCACAGACAAGAATTATGTTGTTCTTGTTCTCATGCAAGGCATCTCTTCTTGAGACCGGTTGTTAGTAGAGAGATAAGTACATCAGCCGTAATGATCTCAAATAAATGCACCGAACCAGCAATACTGGCAATAATTATGTGATCAAGTCATTTATTTGCAGCTGAGCTTCTGATTCATTGCCAGCTTTAAACTCAAACCAAAATCAAACGCATTAAGAAGAAAAAATAACACAAAAACAGGCAACTCGTTTTGGATCTCAGATTTTATTATTATAGATATAACGAGAACTAATTTCACGATTCAAGTCAGTATGAATATGAATTCCGATCTTGAGTAAAGTTCAA